>JABUQX010111957.1:0-42593 GCA_015478945.1 Trachelipus rathkii | reverse complement strand
GTCTCTTCTTACCAAGTATATCCTTTGTCATTGCTTTGAATCTTTATTTCATTAAAATTGATCATACTAAATCCCAAACTCGCTTTAATCCTATCGTAGCTCTATTCTCACATCCATCAACCTCACCTCACATTTTCGGTTTGCAATTTTCTTCCTTATGGCCATCCACTTAATTGGGACATTAGAACCAATCTTTGCGCAATCTTTACATATAAACTTCTTCCTAAACACGTGTTTCAGTACCAATATACTTATGTAGTAACCCTTGATACCTTATCTGCTTTCCTGTATTCCCAAATTTAGACATATTCTTACACTATCGAACCACCTATAATCCTCTTAATCTGCATTTCTAATAAATGAATATCTTCCCTTTTTTAACAAAGATACTAACTCTCTATTTTATATCCTTTCATTTTCAAAAAACCTCATCTCCTTATTTCATTTTTGTCATTTCACAGTATTACACCATTTCCCACGTTCTCACATCCATACGAACAGTGAAGGAGGTATATGCACAAAACCAACTTAATCAATCCTTTTTACCTTACCCCTGATAAACTAATACTTTCAATTTAATTCCTGAGGTGCTACTTAATTAACTATTCACCCCTCAGAAACCTTCTGATTTGTTAAATGCTCTTCATCTACATCGCCCCCCTAACAAAAAAATAACTCCCACCAAACCCCAGATCACTGATGCCTTGCCAAGACCCCTAAAGAACCTCAAAACTTCTGTATAGACCTAATAGCCATATATCATGTAAATATTCAACCCAGCATTGAGAATTGATATTTCTATTGCTTTCGTATGAAAGTTCTGACCTTAATTTACACCATATAACCAGGGCTGAAATTTTTAATCGAATTTTTGTCAACTTTTTGTCAATTTTTCTTTTTAAATCATGTTATTTTAATCTTTTAAAAACATGTTACATCTTTAAGCTTTTTAACTTCCATTTAAAGTAAAACGCCTTACTCCCCCTATAAATTAACCACATCACAACAATATCCGCAATCCGCTCCTCTTTACCCTGAACTATCATACCAATGTAAGAGATGACCATTTAGCAAACCATTGGAAGCATAACACATTCAATATCTCAGACCAATTACCTATCTTTAAAGACCACTTTATTCCTACTCATGTAATTATCTTAACGCTGTATCCCTGACCTTACATGTAAAATACTTAGAAATCTCCTGTTTTAGTGCAAGACTTACAATATTAACTCAAGTGCTTGTTAAACTTTAACCACCTGAACAATATTCCCTTTTTGCCTCATAGCATAATTGATCTTTTACAATTTCTTTTTGTTTGGCAGATTCTGTTGTGGAAACGTTTTCTGTAGACACTACAGTATTTTGCCATCATTGTTCCAAGGTAAACATCTGATGCCCACCACACTACTCGGACCATCCCTAAAACCCTAACCCAAAGAATCCCTAAAACTCGGTTCAATACGTCTTTATCTGTAAAATCACTATCTTAAACTTTTCTAAATAAAATTCGTCAAATATACATTTAATACCTACTCCAACTACAAATAACTATATTCCCTCTAGTAAATAGGAACATCATATTTTCTTCTTGTACTCCACACTCCCTTAATAAACTTCTCACAAAGTAAGGAAGTCTTTATCTTTTTTCCGGTTATTCCAATACGCAATCATTATACCTATCAAAGCATTAAATAATTCTCTTTAGCCACTCCAATACATATAATAACTTAGCATTTAAATTAATTAGTTATATTGGAATCCATCCAACGATTCTACTATTCTAGGTTGTGGCAATATCAAGGATACCAAGGGCTCATTTCATAAACTTTCTGAAAGAGAGGCTTGTGCACTTGCAATGTGTCGAATGAGGCCCTCAAAACCTACGTACTTAAATGTTATCAATGTCTTCTTTCTCACATCATATCAATACTAACCTACACTAAAACAATTAAAGTAATTAACTTCTGATAATCCTCGCTTCTTTCTCACATCGTCTATTCAACCTCTATCGTTAATCCAACAACTTGATGGAAAGACTGACTGATAACTTAATCAATTTCTTCATTACTAATATCTTCTTAATATACAGGAAAATCCTATTCTAATGTCGGCGTCCTATTCACCAGATTATCTTACTTCTTTCCCTCCACAACTCAATACTGAGCTCTACAGAGCCTTCATACTTTCCATTCCCTTTCTCAGCTTTTACTTTCCCTTAACTTCATTACGCAACATCTTGTATTTCTCCCATGACAGCATCATTAAAATATTGGACAAATAATCGTGAAAAACAACTAGTTCTCTATTTCTTTTAAATAGTTAATGATATCACTTCTTAGTGAAATACCGAACCATTTTTGATAAACATTACCTGTAACTTTTCCACAACCAATAACATTTTAGAAAGGCACAACAATATTGAATACATATATGCCACTATCAGCTACTAACTGTTTTATAAAATAGTGATGTCCAAACAATACTTATCTCGGTTGTACATACCTGTATCTCTATGCATTTCTTATTCCACAAATTATTACTGTCGAACTAATACTTTTTCGGTTAATTCTATCGGAAAAGTTATTCAGACTCCTTAATCCTTGAATACTTTTGTTAGCTTCTACTTTTCCTCATACCAGAAAATCATCCCGTTTTTTTTTTGCAACATTTTCTTATTATATTTATCTTTAGGAATAACTTTAAAATAATGATTTTCAGATATAAAAACAAAGAGCTTCTACTCCTTCCAAGACTTATTAAAAAACCCCAACAACCTATCTTTGTCTATTTTGTTATACACAAAATCATAGTCAAGCAGAGCCTATCGGTCATCGGCCACACCACTTTAACCTGTAGTGAATTATTTGGAAGAAATATGATCACGGTATATAGTTAACCTTATCTTTTTAATTAAACCAGTGCTTTCAGTATTTAATTTAATCACATAGTGCAGGCCAACGTTAATATCCTTAAACATAATACGTTTCCCAATGTTAACATTCTTTAATTTATTCATATTAAATAAACGGATAACTGGAAAATAGATATAATATTTTATCAATTAAACAGGAAAGTTATTATATTTTTCTTACTTATACATCCCTACTACACTTGCATTTAAAATTCGTTCTAGTGAGTCAGCACACTTGTTAATATTGCTCTGAATGAAAAACTGACGCGCGGAGATAAGTCCACTTGCAAGTTCATTCCACAAAAACACACTTTCCATTGTTTCTACCCCGGCACTGGGTCATTTTAAGAAGGGAATGAATGAATCTTGCAAAAGATAATGTTCTCAACTTTACATTTCATATACACCACTCCCTAACACGTATTCCATTCTTCATGATTTCATTATTCATTGAGTCTTACTCACACCCTAAACACCTCTCTCTATAGCTTGTCTATTTTACTGTTACCTTTTGACTATTAGATCGTGTATCTCTATATTCCAGTTACCATAGTTCTTCAATATTACATGAAGCATATTGCTAATATACAGGGTGAAGTTTATCTGTGCATGGAGTGTGTTACTAGGAAAGTGGCATTATCGATCTTTCCACAGCGATATTAACCAAATACTTATACTCCTTCAGCACAGAAACTTAGATAGTTAAAGGTGTTAAAATAGTTTGATATAGTTAAACGAGTTATGGAGGATGAAATTCATAATATCTGTGGTCATCAACAGAGGAAAAAAAAAGGTCTAGTGGGATTTCCCGGACCGCTCAGGGTATAGTTAAAGAGAGGTAAATTTTTTCAGTTAAGTTTAAGAGTGTCAGTGACGAATTTGTTAGCCTAGGTAAGTTAATGAAGCCGACACTTTTGCCAAATCATTTCACAAAACAAGCCAGCACTTAAAGACAATACTAGGAACAAACAAAACACCAACAGAGACAAACACACAAAAAAGCAAAGCTTAAATGGCGGAAAACTCTTTAAGATTACATATGCTAACATGAAGACATACCCAACAATTAAATATAATAGTTTATCGATTGTTGAATAGTATATATAATTATATACCTCTATCAAATAAATTTTACTCAGACTAACAGATAACTTTACTATAAAAACTACCAAGAGTAAGTAGGACTATGGCTGTATAGTATATATGAGTATATAAAGAAAGATATATATATATATATTATGAATACTATAATTCTCATTATATATATAATATATATATATATGTATATACTTATCAAGTCACCCAAACTAACCTATATTTATATATATTAATAATATATTACTTCACCTTTTTTAGATCCTATGATATAATAATTAAAATAATAAATATACCTAATTATTATATTATTTAATATTACCTTTTCATAATAGCTAATAATAATATGATTATACCTATGTATAATAGTGAGTGAATAGTATAAATTATATATTATAATAATATATATATATATATATAACAATTTATTATTTATAAAGATATAGGTATGATAAGGTTATAGATTCTAGTTTAGTGTTTTATCTCTATTAGTAATAGATATACGTTATTTGATGTAGTGAGATAATAGATTTCAACTAAATATTAGTATTTATAAGATATTTTATAAATAAAATATAGTGAACAAGTAAATATCAAATTATACCTCATTAAAAATATATTAAATTCGATATTAATATAGTAAGTAATATTATAGATAATAGTATAGTATATATGATATTATTTAACGTTCCTAAGTATTATTAACTACTACCTTATATACTATAGTGCATTTAGATATATTATTATTATTTATTATATAAATAGTATTGTAAAAAATAAGCTACCTAGAATAAATAGTATAATAATATACGGTATATAGTAGTATATATATATATATTATATTATTTATATATATTACTATATATATATATAATATATATATATATATATATTATAGTAATATATATAGTATTATATATATATATATATATATATATATATTTATATATATATATATATATTATAATATATATGGTTCATGTGAATAATTTAATTACTGTATATTGAATGAAATATTTTATAATATAGTATATTAAGTGTAATAGTATATATTTATTATATAATTAAAGATCAAAGGGATAAGAGTTCTGAAGAGATGATAAAATATAGAGATAGTAATATAGATAGATAGATATGAATATAACAATATAGTATGTATTAATATATATATAAATAGATAGATATATATATATATATATATATATTGATATATAGATAGAGTAGATATATAATATATATATAGATATATAGATATAGATATGTATAGAGAGATAGAGTAAAGTAAGATTTATATAATATATATATAAGATAGATAGAATATAGACGATAGTAATATAGAAGAGTAATGATAGTATATTATATAATATTACATATATATATTTAAATAAAATATATAATAGTATATTAGAGAGATAGAGAGAGAGAATCATAAAATCATTGAATCTATGAATTATGCCTTCTTACCTTTTAACAGGTTTAGTGAAGTTAAACATAATATACCCATGCCACAGGCATGAAAATTGGCATCTATTTAAATATATTTCTAAAAAATAAAATTAAAAATTGATAGTATGCATAAAAGGTTTTTTGTTATGTTTTCTATTCTGATATTTTTTTTTATCATTAACTACTATCAATAACATAATTATTAGATAACTCCACATAAATATATTTACTGATTTTATAATAAAGACTTTATGGTCATGAAAAGTATAAGAATTGAAGAAGATTTTGCTCTTTTGCTCAGTGAAGCCGCTCATATATTGATATATCTTAGAGGATTATTAAAGATTAAGAATAGCTCGATTTATAAAAATATCTCATAAAAGTACCCTTTCAATCTATTATAAAGGACAATTAATAAAATATATATTATTAAACAATTGTTAAGAGCTATCATATTATACTCCTAATAATTAACATGAATTGAGACTTAATAAATTTTATATTATATTCGATTTAGGCTATGGAAACTTTAGGCTGATGGAACTGTTATATATTTATCTAACACCATATAAGTATCTGTCTAATCACTATCTCATCGACAGCAAATTAGAGAGAAGTAAGACCTAAAAGAGAAGAGGAAAATAACGGAACATTAAATTACGTTCCTATTATTCAGGAGAGCGACCATATCGAAGACTATTTATAACTCATTATTATTCAAACGAAAAACTTTACTTTTGTAATAAGCTGGAGCAACCCTCCGATATAAAGTTAATTGCTATTTATTATAGCTTTTATTTTTATATTTTCAGAAGAAAATTTGTTTAGGACTTTACCTTTTTTATAAATTGTTATTATATGATATTGTTATTATATGATGATTATAAATTTATCTATTAAATTTGATTTAATTTATTATTATTATTATTATTATGTATTAATATGCTTTCTAAATAATCAGTTTATATCTCCTATATAATTATCCTAAATTCATATATTAATTATATTATCATTATAAGTAATATACACTATATTCAGTTATATATGAACTAGTATATAATTTTATATAATAATTATTATTATTATCATGTCAGGATTTATTATTATTATATTTAATTCAATTATTATTTATAATTTAAAATATTACTATATAAATTTTTCATTTTTCATAACTTAAATTATAATATTATTAATATCCATTATATTATTATTATTCAAATAACTTTTCTTATTATTATTATTATTTGAGATTATTATTTATTTTTTTTATTTGTTTTTTTTTTTTTTATATGTTTTTTTTACAGCAGAATAGGAACACCGTCACTCATCGGGTGCAATTCCTATAGCAAGTAAGGAGTAATGTAGATACTCATGTATTACAGTCCAAAGAAGACAAGTCTCGCAGCGCCGATATATCGGCCAAGGGGGAGAATAGACTAGGTACACAAGTGCCATTCTCCCCCGGACACGTCATGACAGGAAGACGCGTGGGCGTTTACCCTCGCTTTGTATGAGATCTTTTCCGTGTACGTGCCTTGCATAACAGCAATGAGGCCTCCATTACAGGAGCGCGCTATTAATATAAATAAATAAATATATTAAAAAAAATAAAAAAAACATATAATAATACATATACATACCTAAATAAAAATATACACATGCACAACATATATAGTATAGTATAGTAAATAAATTTATGAACTTAATATTAAATATTATCATTGCTATAATTATTAAGATATAAATTTTGTATCCAACAATTATTTTTTGCCATGTACATGGCCATCAAGAACTCTCATTTTTTATATTCTCAATTTCTTACAAATATTTATGTTCCTCACTCTCTTGTTACTCTATTACCTATCTCTCCTCCATTATTACATTTTTATTACATCTTTCGTATGTTATTTCAAATCTTCTTCAATGATTCATGAAATTTGAACATCATTTTTCCTCTCTCCCATTTCCACCTTTTGAATTCTCTCAATCTCCACTTATTATTATTATTATTATTTCACATAGAATCATTTCCCGTCTATATTTATTATAGTATTTGTCATACTTCACATAATTACTGTTATAAGATAAGTATAAATTATTTATTTATATATTATTATGATTATTATTAGTTATATCTTTCTCTTCACCATTTATTTTTGAAATTAATATGGATAGTCAATATATTAAACATTTTTCTTTCCATCTAATTAATTCTCTATCAATAAATAAATTATTATTATTATTATTATGGTATTTATTATATCTCAATTCATCGCTACATTACAGAGTAGCCTTGCTATGATCTTATTATTCTAATTTTTTATTTTTAGAATGATAGACCAGGATCATTATCATCAACCCTACTATTTTATTTTCAAACATAAAAATTAATACTTTGTATCATTATTTTTTTTTTAGATATATTTCGATTATTTTTATTCCTAATTATTTTTTATGATTCTTTATAAAAAAAAAGTATCACTATTATTTTTAATATATTTTAACTAAATTAGTTCAATAACCATTATCAAAGAAGTACAATACAATGGTCAGTATTACCCGATACATCTGTTAATAAAATATTATTAATATAATTGGGAACTTATGGCTACATTATTCTTTTAATTTAATTAAGAGTTTTGTTATTATTAATTATACTAATTAGTTTATTAAATCTAATAAATTAATTTCAATTTATTAAATGTTATTATATATTATATTATCATTATATAGTAGTAGTTAATTATTATTATATTATTCATTTTATTTTCATTATTAAATCTTTGTTACTTCTCTGCACGACTACACCTATAAAAAAGACATTCCACCTTTTCAAAGAGGCAAGAAACTATCGACAATTTGATTTCCATATACAAATTATTCCTTAACATATTCTGACGATAGTATGGAGTGTTTATATAAATGGGCTCGATGATATATTGTCTGTCTATAAGACCTTCTAGGAGTGTCTCTTTAGAACTGTTTAATAAAGCAGCGTGGGTATAGAGAAAAGATTATCCCAAAGCCATTGTCCCAATCTCAATTTAGTTCAGCCTCACTTAAAACTATAACAACAAACTCACTTGAATTACATTACTATCCATCTGAATTAAAAATTCCAAAAGTTAACCCCTTTTCCCAAGAGCTCTGACACCTTCCTTCCGATAATGTCAAACTATTTAGACTTCAGTCGAGAATAAAGTAGTTAAATGGTAGAGAGTCTTGTGAATATGAAGTAGGTCCTCATGCTCACAACAGGTTCTCTAGATACTTATTTGCTCTTTCAAGTTTATTGACATGAGAGCATTTTTATCACAAATATCAGTTTTGGTTTTCCACCAAAAAACCCCCGCAACACTAAGAAGGGCATCTCGCTTGGTATTCCTTACTGAAAAAAACTATACAAAGCACCTAAATGAAAAACATCATTAAACATGTGAGACTGCTCGAACTCTAGTGAGCGTCTGTTAAGACGTTTTCTCGAAAGCAATTTTATCGGATGGGATGTTCGACTCTACACAATACCCCCTAGATCTTAAGCAATTAGATGTTAGGAGATCTTTAGCCATGCATATTTATCATACCATGAGAATGGAATTCCCTACAATGGGGTTCAGTCTTACTTATTCTTGATCCGAACACATTCGTTCAATTTTCATAAGACACTACAGATATCTTCAGTTTCCTTCACCTTTCAAGCTCCCATTTCCACCTTTCAATGGTTTGTTCTCCTCTTCAGGGCACAGTCTGATAACAAACATTAGTGGGACGCACGCGTTATTCTCTCTTAATAGGCTTTATATATACAATGACTTTCAAAAATTGTCACAGTTCAATACACTCTCAATTTGCTGACGACACTGCAACAATATAATATATACTCAGATCACGATTTTAATATATTAATAATTCTTACTTAACAGCGACAAATTGTATGTCTTTTTATAAATGAATTATAATAGTCTGAGTGAATTATCTTCCTTTAACCTGTATATTATACATTTGAGTGTATGAGCATCAATCTGCTACATTCTCCCTAATAATCTCACGAGATAAATTTACGCGATCGCAGGATATAAAGAAAGGTCCCTAACTATCCCTTATTCATCTAGTAATTATATTGCTTACAATTATTTTCTCTATAACGAAGAAGAACCACATTTTGTTTTCACCTTAAATGTAAGATAGCAAATGTATAAAAAAAGGTTTTTAAATTTGAATATCTTTATCTTTAAAAGCATCATGCATGTATTCATTGGCCAAGTGACTAGGTGTGTGAGTCTTGATACAAGCTTGTCTTTCAAAGAACAACAGATTTAATATATAGTTAACTCCAAATTAGAGTGCCATGGGTTTTGATTTCCCTTTTGAACATCGCATTCTACGTACGTCGCAATTCCTTAAGATAAGGCAAATGTTTGTATCTCCAAGGATCCAGAGAGTGACTCATTATAAATAAGCAGCCTTAATCGCTCTACCTCTCAATTGTCTGGTAAGTCTAGAGTTTTATCTTTTCACCTACTTTCTAGCTCGTGCTCTCTTGTCAGAGGTAATGTTGGGGTTGTGTGGACATGAGGATGAATTATATCCTTTTGTAACATATTTTTAATTAATTTTATATTGCAAGTTTCACGAAAGAGACTGAAGAACTAATTCGAGAATATGTAATTTATTTCAGGTGCACACTCATGATATTTATGTACATTATCTTTTGTAATTAATGGTGATACATGCTTAATCAATCGCCCATCGGTAATTTTCACAAAAATTTTGTACAAGAATTATGGAAAGCAAATTGACCTTAAATATTTTTACTAAAGGGTCGATTATTCTTGGATATTATATATTACAAAACCATTAATAGTTAAAGTAGTTCGAGCATCTTTTTATAAATTCTACAATCTGAACTGCATGATTACTCCTAATATTTATTGGTTAAACTAACCAACATTCTATTGAGATATACTCAAAACCAACATTTAAGATATCAAATAATCTCGGAATATCCCGACGAAAAGGTTAGGCACCAAATATCCGCAATAACAGCGATAAAGGTAGACAATTCAACCCTAAGAATATTTCACCCTAACGATGAAATCTAGTCGTGAGATTGAGGACTTATCTTTAATATCTTCATTAAATTGGAGATATTAAGTTATATTGTCGGTAAATTTTTATCTCCTAAATAGAGAAATGATTAACAAAGTTTATGTTATACAATAACATACACTATTTGCTTCCGGTCGTTTCGATTAGATATCGAATATCTCAAGCAGCCTTCTAATTTCTATTACGTATACAATAAAAAATATTCTTATACAGGGTAGACATCTCCATTACCCATTCGTTTATTAGTGTCTATTATTTCTTAACGATCTATAAATAGGTGACGATTTTCCTATAGGCTCAGATCATTTAAATAATTTTTTACTATTAATTTAGCTCTCATTAATTTCTCTTATTATAGAATTTTAAAAAGTCAATGATAATAGGGGTTTGATGTTATGATTAAATTACCTAATAAATACCATATAATTATTTATTATAATTTAATTTATCTAATTAATTTATATATTATATTCTAATTATTATTTAATTATTTAATTTATATATTTAATTATATTATTATTATTATTATTTAATTATTTATTTATTATTATTAATTATATATTATTTATTATTATTATTATTTTTTATTATATTTATAATTTTATTAATTATTATTATTTATTTTATATATATTAATAATATTATTATTCATTAAATATTGATGGTTATACTTTTTGAATTCTTATTATTTGATAGCATCATATTACTATGAATAAATTATTAATTTTAATTTATCAATTAAAAATAATTTATAATTTATTACACTAATATTATTTATTTATTTAATTATTATTATTATTATATTATTTTTATTATATTATTTATATATTATTTATTAGAGAAGTTAATAATTGAGTGTATATATAATTTTTAATTATGTTTTTATATTAATTTCTTTATATTTTTATAATTACTATGTTTAAATTAATTATTATCATATTATATATTACATATATACTACTAAGTTGTAACTAGAATTAGTGTTTGTTAATATAGTTATTAATTTATGATGTAATTATTATAGTTTATATATATTATATTAATTTAATATATTATTATATATATTATTTAATTTATTATTTAATATTATAATTATTATATTAATATTAATTTATATATTTAATTTATTAATTATATTTTATTAATTATATTATATATATATATATTTAATTTATTAATTATTATTTTATAATAATTATTATTTATTATTATATTATTATAATTATTATAATTATTTAATATTTATTATTATTTATATATATTTATTTAATATTATTTATTTATTATTATTATATATATTTAATTATATTTTAATTTATTTAGGTTTTTTTTAATTTATTGTATTAAAATCTAAATATTATTATTATTATATATCATTTATAATTAATAATATACTTATCAATTAAGTTCTACAGTGTGGTGATAATATAAGTAAATTATTAATACCATTGTTGGAATCCTTGGTAACATTATTTAATGTTGTGCTCTCTCTCGAGTGTGAATATTATATAATGTGATTATAATATATGTAACAATATAAATTATTAAAATTATTATATATTAAATTATCATAACACTGTAAAAAATATAAGAAAAAAAAATAAAATAATAAATGTCAATTATTATATATTATTACTATCTCTAATAATTAACTTTATTATACAAATTATGCTACTCTCAGTGCTAAATTTGCATTTGTCGTGAAAACTGACTGATAAGTGTTATTTATATTAATTGAATTAATATTATATTTGGGTATTTAAAGCTGTTGAGATATAATAAAAAATAATAATTAATTAAATTAATTTTATATATTATTATATTACTTGATTATATTATTATTAAATTATTATAAGTAATATTGAGGAGAATACATGTGATCTCTATATTATATGACCTATTGTTATATCATTTACTCGAGTTAAAAAATTATATTATTAATATTATTCATTATTATTATAATTGGTAATATGTTATTACTTTAAACTTTAAAGATATGTAGATTGAATATAGGATTTATTAGGTATTATTATATTATTATTTATTATTATTTATTATTATCTCGATCACGATGGCAGTTGAGTGTATAGTTCTGTGAAGTTCTCTTTCGGATTCCTCCGGGAATTAATTCTACGGGATTATTATGTATTCTATTTCTCCCCCCTCTATCCTCCTCTGGTGAGTTAATGTGATGTCTCTCAGTGTAATACTACTTCATACTCCTGCTTCTTGTATTTTTGTGTAGTTATCGTCGGTGAGGTTATCCTCCTGCCCTTATTCTTCACTCTATATCGATGTATTATTTTTATTGTTTGAGTTTAATATTAATTTTGATATAATATATTTCATCTCATTATTCCTTACTATGTTATTTAGTTATTTCTTCTCCTCTTATCTGTATCGGTCATTTCTCGACCCTTATTATTCATTATCTCCTTGCTGAATTGCCGATTATTATTTTTATCTGTAATATACATTTATTATTATTTAATAATTAATATTTTATTATATTTTATTTCTTTAATTATTATATTTATTATTTATTATTTATTAATTATTAATTATATTATTAATTCAAGTAGAACAAGAATATAAGTGTATTATTAAAATAATAATATTATAAGTTAAAGTGTTGCATTCAGTTTTTAATAATGTTTTAGTTTTTACTTTATAAATATATATTATATTAATTTATTATCTATGTTATTCTTAGTATTATTTCTTTCTATAATTATTATTTAATTATTATTATATTTATAATATTTAATATTATTATAATTATGTTATTTATTATTTAATTTATATATAGTATATTATATATATATAATATATTATAATATATATATATAATATTATACTATGTCCCCTGCTTCCAAAAAAAATAGCCAATATTATTTTATTTTATTTATTTATTATTATTTTTTTTAACTTTTCCTAACTAACAAATTTTAATAGGAATTCAAAAATGTATTCATTTTCGCTGTAGCTATTGTAGTTTTTGAGATTTTTTTTTTTTTTTTTTTTTTTTTTTTTTTTTTTTTTTTTACAGTTTCCGCAATAAAATTTACCAGGATTCCAAACAAAAATGTATTCCTTTCTGTAGCTTTGCTAGTTTTCGAGATATGAGTTGTAAGTTTTAATAGTTAATTTCACTATATAATATATATTAATATATATATATATTATATATAATATATATATATATATATTATATATATATATATATATAATATATATATATATATATATATTATATATAATATATATATATATATATATTATATATATATATATAAAATATAGTAGAAATCAGAGCAATAAGACGCTACGTTTAGTAGGTATCAAGGTAGGAGGCCTGAAATATTAATAAAAAACTGCAAATATATTTAAGTTCTTAATAAATTTTCACGATAATAAAACGCTCTTAATATCTAGAAGACCATTTTATTATGTTAAAAAATTTATTAAGAACTTTATATATTGCAGTTTATTATAAATAAAACACCCCTAATACTTAATATATATAATATATATATATATATATATATATATATATATAATATACTATTATATTATATATATATATATTATATATATAAATATATATTATATATATATATAATATATTATATATTTATATATATATTAAATATATATTATATATATATATATATATATATTAATATAATATATATATATATATATATATATATATATAATATATATATATATATAATATATATTATATATATATATATATATTATAAAAGATTTTTTATTGTATTATTCATTTATATTATATAATGTTTCTAGTAATTCCTACTGATTTCAAATATTCTATGTCACCTGGTGGTGTAGATATTGAGTGTAATGTACTATGGATATTTACCCGTGACTTATTATCTATCAAGATGCTACATATTATATATATTGCTTATTATGATTTCCAAATTCTTCTTATATTATTACTATTAAATATTGAGTTTATTTCTGTATATATTCATTACTATTATTATAATAGCTATTGGTTATGATTACAATTATTATCATTAATTATTATTATCAATTTAATATATAATTATATAATGTAGTTTATTAATGATTTAATTATAATAGTATATTCATTATTTAAAGTTCATTTAATTTCAGTTGATGTCTAATGAATAATAATATTTTATTATAATTAAATTCTATTTTAATTAGTTATTAACGTTTTATATTAAGTTTTGAAGTAGGAATATTATTTTCTATGTACATTATGGATAATTTAAAATTCTATTTAAAAATACAAAAAAAAAAGATAAAAAAAAAATGAAATATCATTTGATATTTTTATAATTTTCTGGTTGAAAGAAAATTCTATATTATTTATTTTTTTTTTATAAGTTTATTTATGTCTTTGTTAAAACATCTGCTCTCGAAAATTCTATTATTAATCTGCGTTATTTTAAAATTTGCCAATGTTTTTTCTTTGCAGGTCGAAAAGTTAACTTTATCATTATTTATTATTATTATTATGTATTAAGTATTTATCTTTTATTAATCTCTTCCATATCCACCTCTATTCTCTAGTCATAATTTACGTAGTTTTCCTTATATTTAATTTATTTAATTTTAATTTAGTTATTGTGATATTTTTTTTTTCAATTGAAAAAATATATTGTTCTCTAAGGTTTAAATATTTATTATTTATTTTATTTATTAATTAATTTTAATTTTTTATTTATATTTATTATTATTATTTTTATTATTTAATTTATTTATTTATATTAATACTTATATATATTATTATATTTTATTTATTTATTATATTATTATATTTATTTATTGTTATATTTATTATTAATTTAATTTTATTTATTATTTGTATTTTATTTAATTATTAGACCTATAATTATTATTTTAATTTACCCTTTTTGCGTCAGTGTATATAACTTATTATTTTAAAACAAGAAACAATATATATAATTATAAGTTTATTAATTATCTATATAAAGATTATATATTATATTAAATTTTATTATTATTAATAAATTCATTCTGATTTATATACATATATATATATGTGATTATATTAAATATAACTTCTGATTTAAAAATCTAAATAGAGTTAAATTTGTAATTATTATAATATATTATTTAAGTTATATTAATTTCGCGGTTTTCAGGACATACCATATTGTTGACATCTCGGGAACATCGGAGCAGCTCAACTTCGGACCTCGCTGAGTTAGTCCACTAATTCTACTTCTATATAAGTCTAAGGTATATATATATTTATTAGTGATTAACATAATACTGTATATTACTTTGTCATACAATTATCTTTTTTTGTCCTCTTTGAGTTTAATTTAGTTGAGATTTCATATATTTATATTTAGCATATTTTCTTTTCAATTTAAAACTAATAAATTTTAAATAGTTTTGTATGCTACATGTAACCAGTGTGATATTATGTGACAACATTTGAATGTGTGACATTTTATGTAAACTATAACTATTAGTAATCCTCAATGTTTATGCTAATATTAATCAATTATTATTATATTAATTAATCTATCTAGTTTAGAGTAATTATTAAATTTAATTATTTATTATTATTTAATTATTTTCAACTTAATTAAATGTGTCAAATTTGCTTCAATTTTATATCTAGTATGTAAATGAAATTTAGTATATAATTATTAGTTTCTATGTAAAATAATAGATATATAATATTTTTGTAATTGTAATTTGCAATTATATATATGATATGTTATTAATTTATTATGTTATAATTAAAAATGTTAATTCACATTAGAATAAATTGCACAATTCCCTTATGCTTTCATTATCTATTTTATTAATTTTATTACTTGTATACATATTATTAAATATTTTAATATAAATATCTTTCATTATTATTATATTATTATTATTATTTATTATTATTATTATATTATTATTATTCTCAGAACATTTATATGTTTTTTTTCTTTATATGTATTTCTTAAATTAATTTAATTAAAATTACTTATTTTATTATGATTTACTATTATTATTATTATCATTATTAAGTATTATTATAACTATTGTGTATTTATATTTATTATTATTATTTTATACCTTTCATCTCTCTCGAATATATAATAAGTTATTGTGATTATGTTATGTGCAATATATATATTATTATAATATAGTGAAAGTATAAAGGAAAAAAGTTATTTTTTTCAAATATTATTGTATATTTTATCGTTTTTTCATTTTGTCTTTTCTTATTGATCTTATTATTTATTATTAATTACATTTAATTATTTAATTTACTATGTCCATTATTATTATTTTGAATATTCAAAAGAAATTTATTATTATTAATTTTACATTAATTAAATCTCAAGTCTCTAATTAAGTTCTTAACGGTGATTTTAATTAATAATTAAAATTGTAAGATATGTTATTTTTTGATTATTAATTAAATTAATATATATTATATATATATATATATATATAATATATTCAGTAAACATATCATCATTAAGAAATCTTGGTGGAAGCTTAATTTATTATTCCCATTTCATTTTGCTCTTAATTATTATTATTATTATTATTATTATATTATTATTATTATGTTGATAATTATGTCTTTATTATTATTATATATTGTATCTTGATATGTGTCATATATTAATTCAAATTATTATTATATTGAGTGATTACTTATATTTTAATTATATTATTGACATTGACTCTTCATCTTGAATACATGCTCCTATAATTCATATTCGAGATGATTATTATCTTATAGTTTCAGAAATAGTCTGTGTGTTTTTTTAGCATAACATATATTTAGTACTAGTAGTTGTATAATGAATTTATAAATGCAGAATTCTGTTATTAATATAATCAACCTTTATATTAACGTAAAACTATGTTTAGTTTAGTAATAAAACGTATTGTTTCTTTTAGTTGGACTGTAAGTGCATTATTAATTTAAGTTATATCTCTTATATTTATATATTAATATAGAAGTTATGTTTTCATATTTTTTAAATATTGTTATAATAATTATTTTAAAGTATTGTTATTTACATATTTATAAATTATTAGAACAAGCTGTCACTGATGATAATTTTATCCTCAATAGATTCATCTCTTTCTACTATCTGAGATCATTGATCATGGAAAGTTTAAAATATAAAGATATCATTAATATATTATTTGCTTATTTATTAAATCTTTAATAACGAGAATTTAATTTTATACTATTAATTTTGTTTGAATTAATTGGATCGTATTATCCAACATTAAATATACTATTATATTTGATTTATGTAAACTAATATCTATATGATATTTGTAATAGAATGTCATTATAATTTGCTATTAATATCATTACTATAGATTTCTAATTTTATTGTGAGTTATTATTATTAGTATAACGAAGATTGTGTAAAGCCATTTTGAAAATTAAAAATGCAAAGTTTTTGCTGAGTTTCAGATTACAATAATAGTAATTAATTATAAAGTGCTCCTATTGTTATATAAAGAATAAATTGAATAGTGATTAGTGTGATTAAATTTATTAAAAATTATTTAATAATAAAAAAAGAAGCTATTCATTTTATGTATTATAGTTATCATATTTATTGAACATATATTATTATGGTAGCTAGATTGCTCCTTTAATAATATGCCTATACATATTTTGATATTTATTATTTAATTTATTTCATTCTTAATGAATAGCAATTTTAAGATTGAATTATGGAAAAATTAGATGTTTATTAAATCTTTCCTGTGGTACTCTCACTGTTACTTCATGTAACTCTTCTTAAAATTTTAGGAGAACTGTTCTTTTTTTTTGTTTCGGATCTGCAACGTTGCTAAAAGACTTTAACCCCACCATGTCTTGTTAAACAAAGTATATATTTTATCAAAAGAAAGGTAATGAAATTACATAGATGGTTAGTGTGTTAAAACTCTTGATGTCACATTATACCTCTTTATTAAGCTACTTTAAGAAAAATTTCATTCTTTATATATAATGATATTCATTTTTTGGGAATAATAACTTCTATTCTTCCAATCTCCTTATTATGTTTATTATTATTATTATCATTATTTAATTATAATTAATAATTAAAATAGGATAATTATGTTTGTTCATAATATTTAATTTACTTATTCTTTGATTTCAATTAAATATATTTAATATTATGTATGTAAGTTGTTATTATGATTACATTAATAAATGTTTACATATATTTGTTATTCTGTTTGCATCGTAATAATATTGTTCCTTTATTATTTTAAGTTAATCATTTTGATAGGTTATGACAGAAATAGTTCTAGGTTAATTATTCTAACTGGTTTTTCTACTAAACAATTAAACACAGATTTCAGACCATCGCATCAGTAAATATAAATTTTCATGAATTGTTCAACAGCCTCCTGGATCAAAAAACTATCAACTGCACTATTAACTATACAGAACTAGAAAGATATAATGTGGCAATGGAGGCAGATCTAAATATATTATGATAGTTAAGATCAATAACTTGTTGTGTCTATTATATGTGAAAAGTGCTGATATAAATAATGGTAGTTATATGTGTGATTAGTGACTTTTATCCCAGAATGAATATATTCTATATCACATTTCATATCAAGTCTCTTGATATGAAGTTTAATATCTAATTGTATCTATGTGGCTCATTTTATTGTTATTCTTATATATTTAAATTTAAATTATATATGATTATATTTGGATGAAGTAAATCTATCTAACTTATAATATTACTTACATTTCTACTAAACGATATTCCTATATCATTTCAGTATTAAATATTATATTTTATTTCTTAGATATTTAGATTTAAATATATATATTATTATTTTATTTCTCTATTTCTGATTATTAATGTCCACGATTTAGCAAATACTCTCGAGCCCTTTCCATTATTATTTCTGAATGTATACTATGTATAATAAATATGATAGGATTCATTATTTTATTAATACATATCTCAATTAATATTATTAATGTTTATATTATATTATTTAATTTTATTATTATTATTATTAATTTTTAATTTATATTTCTATTATTGTTATTATATATATATTATTTTATTTATTTATTTTTATATTATTTTTTATATTTTTTTAGTAATTATATTTATTTATTTATATTTTAATTCCATTTGAGATGTGATAAGTGTGATTAATTTTATTCTATTAAAGTTATTTTATTTTATTTATTCTTATTTATTCTCTTATATCTTATTATTTATTCTTATTTTTTGTTGTTATTTGCTGTTGTTTCATCATGTTCTTTTTGATTCAGAGAACTTCGTTAAATTTTTGCGATTATTTGTTACATTTATTATTGTTATTTTATGTTTCTTTTATTTTATTATTACATTTTGTTATATTATATTTTAATGTATTAGTAATTTTAATTATTTATTATAGTAATATATATAGTATTATATATTATTATTTATATACATATATATATTATTATTCGTATTTGAAGTCACTCTCAATAATTTAATATATATTGTATATAATTTTATTAAAAAGAACTACTCTCAATTAATTTATTATATTATTTGAATTATTATTAATATTATGGATTTAATTTGAATATCCTATTGACATATATGTATTCTCTCTCAATAATATAATTTAGACTCTTGAAGTTATATACACAATTCTATCTAAAGGTTTAATCATTAGGAATTATATTCACGTGTCATATTTATTTGTTCATTCATCAAATTCATATTATTTAATTATTTATTATATAACTAATAATATTTAGACACATTTGAAAATGAAAAGACTTAAATGAGTCTCAAATGTTCTCCTAACCATCCTTACTTTCAAGACCCTCCTTTTACATCCCTCTCCACTCCTACTCTCTCACCCTCCTACTTATCATCACTCATCCATACCCAAGCAAACTCCCTCCCATTAAAATCAAAGCTAAATTTAAAGGTATTTCTGAATATAAAGTACTATTAATAAAGTATAATAATAATAAGATATTGGAATAAGGCCACTCAATTTATTTTCCCCTTTTATAATATTTGTGGAATAAAGTGTGTTTCTATTTCCCTTTTATATATACGTATCTTCAAAGAAGGCTACGATTATTTATTGCCTATAAATATATTTGTAATACGGTGTCTAGAAACTTAATAACTATTAAAGATTGGCTTTTTCGTATTGTTGTTTGGACAAAAATTTCTTTTTTTTTCTCTTATATTTTGCTCGTCTGTCTGAGGTAGGCATAACCTTTTTTCGATTTTAACCCTTCAATTTGAATTGCACTTTGGACAAACTGTCTGTTTCGTGTTATTTGTACCATCCTGTTTGTACTATCTTTTTGTCTTCCAGACATTTATATTTATAATGGACTATCATCCACACAGAGTCTCATGACATTCAATATCCATTTTGTTACTTTTTTTTTTCTTCTAGTTATTGCCTTGCATCTCATTTTCAAACTAGAGGTAGGACGAGTTATTTAAAATAAAAAAAATCCTACTTAAACTTCTATTTTTTGATAAATTATTATATACATCAAATCCTTCAATATTAAAATATTAAAACGTTATAGGCGGCAATCTTTCATATTTTATATATAACTGCTTACCACTAATATCGATTATTCACTCAAACTTTTCTACTTTCACAATTTTTCATTCTACAAATCATTATTTCATTTCTACTTCCTCATTATTATTCACGGATTGTCAATATATTTCTTCTTTTTTTTTTTACATTTTTGCTAACTTTCTTCCTTTCTTTCCGTCCCTTCTTCTATGTCTCTCATTTCTCATTTTCTCTCTTTATTATATATTATCATGTTGCTTAACCTAATACATCCTCCGCGATTACAGATCTTTATCATTATTCATATATTTTAAATATTAAATGTTTCATGTGTATTCATACAGAGAGATAATAGTATGAATCAATCTCCATACTTACTTTCGTACGCAACAAAAACCGTGATTTAAAATAGAGTCGTTTTACAATTCTTGTTTCTTGGTGTAACGATATATCATTAATCCAAAACTTCGCTTCTTTTTCCGTTCTCTTTGTATCGCGTTATAATATTCTTGTGAATTGCTTTTGAATAAAGCAATTATATGTAGAAACATATACTATATTTATTTTGAGGTCCTCACACTAAAAAACTGACATATACGTCGCGACAGGATTTATTTTCATCTTGTAAAAAATATCGACTCTCAGTCCAAAATTGTGGGTTTTTGCCAGAAAACCATTACTTTTTCAAACCCATTATACTAATAATTGGTAATATATATATATTTTTTAATATTAATAATCTAATATATTCATAGGATAAAATTTTGCTTAATTATTTTATTAGATAAAAAATTACTCACTAAAATTTTTATCCTACTACATTCTACACTATTATTCTTACTCACTCATTTATCTACTAATCTAATATCTACTACAATAAATTAAATATTAAATTATAATTAATTATAATAAAATTATATTTCATTCGTGTTATAAAATTTAAAAGTATTATAATTTAATATAAATATATAATTTTATTAATAATTAATATATATATTAATTATTATAAATTATATTTATATAATACTAATACTAATACTATATATAATATATTATTATTTAATTATATTATATTATTATTATATTATATTTTAATTTAATTATTTATTATTATATTTAATTATTATTATCATAATAATTGAAAAATATATTATATATATATTATGTAATTTTACTTACTACTTACTATTTTTAACAATTTACATTGTAAAAATATTACAACTACTTCACTATTTTGATTCTACTGTGCTATAACTATATAATATATTATAATATAATAATAATTAAATTAAATATAATATAATAATTATTAAATAATATATAATAAATAATCTAATTTATTAAATAAATATATAATAAATAAATATAATTAATAATAATAATGAATTATAATAATTAAATAATATAATAATATAATTAAATGAATAATAAATAATAATAAATAATAAATAATTAATATAATAGTGAGAATGGGGTCGTATATTTTCTAATGATATGTTTAGCGCTAGCAGCTTACCTAATTCCTTGAGGATAACTTGATAAGAATAAATTTCTTTCATATTCTTTATAGAGTAAGTTTTTAAGTGAATTGGGTCTGTGGCCAAAGTATAGGCTATTTTTAGTTCTCTAACTGCACTAGTAGATGAGTGTAATAGTTATATTCATTAGAGAATTTTATTTATCTCCTAAAGTTATTTCTTCTATTTTGATTTACCTACGCTAAAAACTTCTTATGGGTTATGAATGGCTTAGATGGGATTCCGTAATAGAATTATTGTACTACCTTATAATATATATATATTAGATTATAAAAACTATATTATATTATTAATTCTTTTAGAAAATTATATGTATTAATTTTTAAATACGTGTAACGTCATTTCTATTCAAGAAACTTTCTTTGGTTTTCTTGTCTATTTTCTACACAATTTTTATAAGTTATTTATATATTATTAATGGTTTAATCGTCGCGTTTCCTAAAAATAATAATATATATTATTATGGGCTATATCTTTTAATAATTATATTCAATATTAAATATATATATATATATATATTATATATATAATAGATAAATCTATATATATAATTAATATTATTATATATATATTATATATACATATATATATACTATATATATATATATATTATATATAATATATATTAATATATATAATTTATTATATAATTATATATTATAATTTATATAAATAAATAATTATTTATTATATATATATATATTATATATTATATATAATAATTATATATATAACATAATATTAATATTACTTATATATTAATATATAATATAATATATAATAAATATATATATATATATATATTAAATTAGGAACTCTATCTCTTAACGTGACCAGTATTATTAACGATTATATAATATATATATCATACACATATTAATAATTACTATATTTTTAAATTTTTAAAATAGACTTTCATATTAATTGTATGTAATAATATTACTAGTTTCGCTATATATATAAACTAAGTTCATTAATTTATAAATTCACAGTTATTATGTTTGGAATAAATTTAAATATACTTTGTAATAAAAAGTATATTAGAAAATATTATCATTATACTCTCATTAGCGAAAAATGACAGTTCTTTTACTCCAAATTCATCAGAATAGCGTGATATATTGCAAAAACAAAATGACTCATAGTAGATGAAATCCTTTTATATAAAATGGTAAATAATTTGATAATAATAATGAAATAATTGCTCAAGAATGTTTGCCTCAAGCGTGCTTCTAAATGATTTTAAAAGCCAGGGAGTCAGTTGAGTAACTGCTATTGCACTGAGTACATAATTGTTAGAAGAAGAATATCCTATTAGGTGGAGATTCTCCATACCTCATTTCCCATCTCAAATTAATATGATAACACAAATAGTCCACTTATCTCCTACTCATCTTATTCATAAAATTGTGTATACGTATTGCTCCTCATATCCTTTGCGCTACTAAGTGAAACTAAAATGGGTTCTATATCATCGTATAAGTTATACAATCTCCGTGTTTATATTTTCATTATACACTGTGATAATTTATTTACGTCTTATTTTCATATATATATATATTTATACATATATGTTATTATACTTTACAGGTTCTATTTTATATAAATATTTATCGTTATTGCAAAATACTTATCACTGAGGGTAAATAAATCAATAATAATACTATTTAATTAATTAATTACGTATTACAATTTCCTTGAACATTTTTTATGAGCTATGATAACCGCATTTAATTGGTCAATTTTTGGCATTTGATTCCTATTGAGAAAAATTGTATATCGCCTAACTGAAGTATTTTCGCTTTGAGCAAGATTCAATGAGGGATTAATCATATAATTAATTGTCGTTAAGTGAGGTTTCATTATATATATATATATATAATATATTATATATTATATATATAATATATATATTATATATTATATATTATTATATATATATATATATTTATATATATAATATATATATAATATATATATATATATATTATATATTAATTATATATATATATATAAATATATTATAATATATGTATATATAATAGTTATTATTATATAATATATATATATATATATTATTATATATTTAATATATATATATAGTATATTATTTAAATATATATATATATAAACTTAAAAGAACTATTTATACAGGGTCTCTAAAGGTCAACTTTTACCTACCAGTGGCTTCTCTAAAGTTTGTGGTCAATATTTGTTGCTGCAGAAAACGATTATAATTAATATACTTCAGACGCTCTACATATAACTGGAGCTCATTCTCTAACCCATAATAAAAAGTTAGATTCAAAGGAACTAGATTTTAATATGCATAACTCGAGCTCCCGTCAATATGCAATATATTCAACCATGAGAGTTTTCACTCATTTATCCTTCCCTCGTATGATATATAAGATACAAATCAACTCTATATAACTATTTGCTATCCTCTGCAATTAATAAGTTTTACAAAGGGGTCAGAGGTTACTATATATAGTGAAGATTTTTGCGGTAAAACCAAAACTCTGTAGAAAAATTTTGTAAAATAAATGATGAAGCTCCGATAATATTCAATCAAGGACCAAATAGCTACCTGATAAGCATATTTTATTCTCTTTATTTAAATTACAGGTAAATATGTAACATATTTATGATATATTTATATTTAGTGATCTTTATGGTTTTATTAATTCTACATACTACAATACTCTGGTATCTCTTTCTCAGGGGTTTATGGTTGATAGATAGTAATTTACAAAATTAGCAGTATTCTACATATATTAATAGAAGGAAAAGAATTTCTCAGATTCATGATTCTATTCATAACAAATCCAGCAAAATATTTTAGCTTGAATGCCGAGGGAATTAGGTAAGTAGATGTGAACGTATGAGAATGATGTACGAAATCATGTCTGGACATATCTATAAATAAGTTTCATCTCATTACACTTTCTGCTGTGCGTGATTTCTCACAACCATAGTTGCTAGTTATTTAGCAATACGATCTGTGTTGTGTAGAAAAAACGGTTATAAGGTTAATGACCTCTTCCCAACTCTATATATTGTGCCTGCCGTTGTACGTAATTAGTTCTATTGGGTGGTCCTTGTAGAGGTGGTCGTCATGATCATTCCTCCAGATTTTCTCTCCAGAGAATATAAGAACGCTCAGAGTGGGTATACCAGAGAAAACAAGTTGACTTTTGAAATTGCGCTAGACTTACTCTTTATAACCACCTATAATCTAGTTCATCTCAGCATCAGCAGCTAAGTATAAAGCGGAGATTGTTATAGATTATTATCTCAAGCCTACATATTAACGGTTATGGATAATGTGTGAGTTGTGGATGTTGCTGAGTAGATAGCGTAACAGTAAGATATTTAATTTCTGGTATAGTACTTATTCTACACTAAAGGAAGTTATAGTTATATATATAGTATTATATGTTGTGAAGTATTTAACGTGTACGTTTATTATCGATAAATGTAATGTTCTAAAAAATTGTGATATTATACTGATTATTGTATGAGTGTATAATATTTAATCTAGTAGTCCTCAGTAATATTATAGATTTTCAACGGCAGTACTGCTTTAATAAAAAATAATCATGTTTGGGGTGGTTACAGGTAGTTCTTTTTATGTATATTGTACTTTAATATATAGTTATCTTGCTTCTTGCGTGTTATTGACTTTAGTGCGCCATCCTTATGGGACCACCTCTAAGGGGTTGTATATCACGACCGCTGCTATTGCGGATAATAAATTGAGTGGGAAAGTATACAAGCATATTCCGCTATTCCGATATATATATAGATAAACTAACTTGCTGGAAGAAAGCGAAAGCATCATCCTCAAAGTTCGAAACGGTTGTTATTAGAAGGAGATACTATGGAGATAGTATCTAGTAAAGCCTATAGGTTAAATAATAGGAGATTATACCCACTTCCGCTCGATCATAAAGCCTAATAAGCTGTGAGAAGTTAGGTTATATATTTATAACATTGTGCTTGGTACAAGCTATTATCAATTTATTAATAAAACTATTGGGGGTTAATGTAATACTATTCTTTTGTCACATATGATTATCAACTCAATTTATTCAAATGCTATTATTAGATTATGTGGCCATGTGATTATAAGCGTATGCATTAATGGTTAAATGGATTATTGTTATTATTATATAGCAATGATATAGTAATTAATAATTTAATTCATATTAATACAGTAAGATTAGTATGAATGTTGTATCTATGCGTTCATATGTTAGAGCAGTTCGTACTATTGTAGTTTTTAATAAGAGTTATTATCATATCTCCAGGATCCGATAAAGGTTAATAAAAAAGATAATTATTTTACAGATACAGTTTATTATTTTAGATATACTGATATACGTGTCCCAACTTCTCATATAAGGCGGATGTTTTGGAGCATTATGTATAATTATTAAATTATTAGTAGGGGTATATTCTGTATACTTTATTTAAAAGATCAGCTAGGTCGAGTCTATAAATTTAAATTATATTATATTCTTACCTCTGAAATATACCATATTATGTAGATTCGAAGTTACAGTGATGTAGAGATATTAAGTGAGTCGTGTAGTGGAATTAAATGAAGATTTACGTTGCTTGCACTGCATTAAGTGTGTTTATGTTATATGTGATGATGGTGATATCATGTGTATAGAGAAATATGGTGGAATCAGATTTATGAATGAGTATTACCTTATTTAGTCTCTATCTTCCTCATCATATAATCTATTTGATTAATCTTATCTATATTTCATATAATATGATGTGTTAGCATTGCTTTTAGTCGATTTATTTCGACGGTTAATATAAGATATTTAGTACAATACATGATACTCCATATATTAGATTTCTTGTAAAATTTTGAGTTATATCATAACTTTATGATTTAATTTATTTTAAATTATGTTATTATATATTCTTCTTATAATTAGTATTATTATTAGTGGTAGCCACGACTCTCTAATATTTGTTTGATATGATTATAATTTTGAAGTGACTAATGCTGAGTTATTCGTCTATATCTGTTGTTAATTAGTTTCGTGTTATCTTAGAATTATTATGAACACAATTAAATTGTAACCTCTATAGTTGACTAAGGGGTTTACTGTTGTGTAGTGTTGGTTCAGGGTGGTTCAGATGCAGTAGGAAAGGCTGAGGACGTGGGATCTCGACGAGAAGGGCAACAAATCCTGGTGGTAACAAAAAGTCATACATCAGAGACTTAGGTTGTATGACTGCTTTTGGGGAAAGGGTTTTCAGTTAGTATTTGGTTGAAGGGTTTATCCATTATGCCAGAGCATAAATTACAGTTGAGGTTCAACACTAGTTCAAATTTTATCTATTGATAGTCGAGAAGTTGTTTGTATTATAGGGTGCGCTCTGAAGAGCTATAACATTTTCCGAGAGTTCAAGTATTTCAAGTTATTGCTCATAGTTGGTGCCGTAGGGAGCGGTATCAGTTCTGCCAAGCAAGCAGATTCTTCACAGAAAATGTCGCGGCTTGATGCTGAAAAGGATTATGAGAGTCCTCTTTGTGGTTATATCGGATGAAAAATGGGGAGAATGGAGAAGTAGAGCTCTCGCACGGAAGTAGGAAATGTGTTTGGGCTTGTACGATTATACTGGCGCTCCTCGAGTAAACTCATACGAGCGATTTGGTGGTAGAACGGATATTGACAAGAGTCATACCTCGAGTGCTAGTTTATATTTATTTAGCATAGTAATAAATAAAATTAAAAATTTTATATACAAGATCAATATGCAAGATGTGATATATTGACGTATTGAGAGAATGTTGTATACAACATTATTTTTTATATTTAATATAATTGGTGGAAATGCTCTAATTACAGAAAGTGTTTTCCTTCTTCTTCAAAATGTTCCGACCGAGATTTTCCTAACTTGCCCCGCTCCAGACTTTAACGTAGTCTCAGTGTTTTGCGATTTGTTCTACGTGTACAGTTTTTCCCATAATAAGTTGCACGCTTGGGAAACGTTGTCGTTCTGACATGATGTAAAATTATATTGAAGCGCATAATAGAAGACTAATGATATATAGGAATAAGATAGAAAATGTAATGAATAATTAAGTCATAATCAACTTAAATATATCTAAAGTGTCTCAATTATTGAGGATTGACTATAGATTAATAAATTTTACAATTTTCAATCCAATCGTTTTAATAATAGAGTTTTATTGATTGTGAATATCTTCCTTTAGGGAGTGCTGAGATAAGGAAATTCGGTGAAATGAAATAGTGATAAGTTAATTATAGGGTATAAGATCCAGAATTAAGGCTTTTAAATTATACCTGCAGACTTTTATATAGAGCGGTTGATTTGTATGGGTTGATACCGTATAAGCTTTAGTTGATTAGTTTATTTGGTAAAATCTATTGAAGTCATTAGCTTATTATATGTTTCTTATAGAATTAGATTTATGATCAGAGGTCTCTTCTCTAAGAATATATAGTAATAGGATTGCATATTTTACGTGTCTTTGGTATGGTATTATAATTAGTTGTTTTTGTTTAGTATAAAATTTCGGAAAATGAATGTATCTTGATATTTTTTAACGAATAAATTCTCTTTAACTTAAGGTCCTATTATATTCTCTATTACTTTTGTGTTTAGGAACTATATTTTATTTCAGAATTTGAGTAATAGTGGTAGGCTAAGGCGAATTAAGGGCAAAGAGACAGTCCTCCCTTATTGCATAAGTTTGGAGAACCTATTGTGTAGGTGTGGGACAGTGTGTCTTGCAGTATGAGATGTGTATATTTCCTCATGATATTATATATATAATATATATATATATGTGTTAGGATGATAGCCAGCTTAGTATTCATTAGTACTAGTTGTGATGAAGGCTCTATATATAAGTTACTAGCGGATAGCGGTGTTGATGGCTATATTTTGGATACGGGGTATGAATTGCAGATTATAAGTGTGGATTGACTTTAATTATTATGTACTATTTGAGGTAGTATAGGTAGTATATTATTTATTAGTATTTTATTTTATGGTAGGCAATTTCAAAGCCAGACAATGATATATAGTTTGCAATAGTTAATACTTGGAGCCCTGTGAAGTTATTCACAGCACTGGGGTTATAAGGGTATACATATAGAGGTGTTCTTAGTATACTGAGATTGGAGTGTTGTGGTTGGGCGGTATTAAATTATGCAACGAGGGAGGCAAGGGTAAGCAGCTGTAATTATATTGTTAGCCGCAAGGATATTTACCTATTATCTTTGATATATACTTAGTAATTATATTTTTCATTGTAGCTGGTACATATATAGTTCAATCTCTCTATACTGACTCTCTAAATTATACATATGATATGGTTCATTACTTCAAAGTGCTCTAATGATTCAAACGTAAGTTGTATTATCGTAGTTTATATAAATTAACGGGTCATATTTTTGATAGGATTGAAGCACTGTGGTAGGGCCTCACTCTAAGTTTTTACCAGCTAAGGTATATATATAGGCATTTTCACAAGGATAGTATCGTTGAAATTAAATTTATTCCGCAGATTATTACGGCATTGATGTCATCCTGGATCTCCCTATATAATATATTTAGTGTTCGATACCGTCCCTACTAGATATATATATGAGAGAATTGCCAACGTTTCAAATCTTAGCTACACTGTTATTGATTGTTTACACAACGTCTCAAAAATGAGTTGCAGTATATTACTGATTGTTTGTATAATGTCTCCAAGAGTAATATTATATAGTATATAATTGTTTGCATAACGGTTCAAAATTAGTAGCTCCTAGCTATATTATCCACTGTTTGTATAACGTCTCAAAATAAACTTTAGGTTTTACGTCTCAAAATGAATTAAAGTATTTTATTAGTGATTGTTTGTTTACATAACGTCTCAAAATATGTAATTACTATATCTGCTGCTTTTGTAACTTAGAATGAGTTACAGTATACATAAAATATAATATAATTATATTGCCAATTGTTTGATACTCTATGTGAGGTTCAAAAATTATTAGTGTTTTTTATGATAAACATGAAATGCTGCAGAGACGTTCACATATTATATTATCATTAAATTTTAAAATTAGCCTCCTGTTATCATACTGATCTACTAATAAAATAATATACTATAATATATACAACTCATATCATAACCTTACTCATAATCTATAATATAAGCGTATATAATATTAGTATACCTATATAGTATACTACATAGCTACTACTCTACTATCATATATATACTATGTCCAGCCTCTAGCAAGTGAGCCACAATCCATATCTCAAAAAACTCTACAAACCACGCTACAGGAAAAGCGAGAAACATTGCATGGCAATGCTGAGCGGCTATCTCCAATTCTTACGTGCCGCGAAAATGCACACAAAAAAAAAAAAAAAAAAAAAAAAAAAAAGTATATCTCAAAAAACCCTACCAATTAGCTAACAGCCCGACACAAGGACCAAGGGAAATAACATCTCTTTGGATCCCGCCTAACAATGGGTTTTGGATAGAAAATTGTAACAAAAAATTTAAAAAAATCAAAAAAAATCTATTGTTGAACTGTAAATATAAGCTAATATGCTTACAAGGGCCAGCTTCTAGAGAGCTTATTCCGGTTATGCTTAAAATCAAACTAGACCTGCTTCTCCATTAAAATTTCCTGCCCTTTTTCGTTTCTTTTTTAACTAAATAGCAATACTCCACTAGCGTAACCGCAATCTAGATGGCAGGAGTCCGCGTTGGGTCTCCTCGGCCTTCCCGGGAACTACGAGGTAGACGACTAATTCCCCCCCTCCGGGGGAGGTCTCCGGTCACACCCCCGCTCGTTATTTGGTATTTGGGTTTCGCGCGGGGTTCCTCCGCCCCTCCCTACGCGCGTATAGCGAAAACGCTCCCCCCGCCCCGCACCTGTGAATTGTTCCCCCGTCTCTATGAGCCGTGAAGCACTTCTACAAAGCTTGAGGTTTATAAAAAACAATCATACTATTATAAATCATTAATGGTATCGAACTCCAATCCCGCCAGAAACAAAAAATAGCCCAATTTTATGTGTTCAATTATTTTTTTTTTGAATTTTTTTTAATTTCACAATTTCCCCGAATCCAAAAATTTTTCTTTCTATCTTTGACTTAATTCAACCAATGTATCTTTTCATTTCACTGTAGCTTTTGATGGCTCAGTTTTGATAGATGATGAATTTTTTTTTGTATTTTTTTTTTTTTTTTTTTTTTTTTAGTTATTTTCTTCTTTTGATTTCTTTTAGTTTTCTACAGTTTCCCTGCGGTTAAAACCTTTTGCCCAGGATTCCGAGCACCATGTATTCCTCTTCCCCCGGTACGCTGTTATCGTTAGTTTCTTGGAGACCTATGACTCGATGCTGGCTACTCTCTAATGGAAGGAACCCCAATGGTCGCGCCATATATACTGAGATACTATATTTATATATATATAACATAATATATATATTATACTGATACAAATAATATATATGATAACTTACCATATATATATATAATGACTAATTATTCTACAAACACTACTATACTTATATATATATTATACTATCGATATATCTATACACTACCCACTATACTAGTACATAACTGTGCATATAAGAAATATCACTACTATAACGTCACTATAGATTATCATAACTACATATATACAGAAATACTATTATATATATATTACTATGATAGTTATATAATACTATACTATATATATCATTATATATATATTATACATATACTATATCATAATATATATAATAGCATACATATCATCTACTATACTAGACAGAGGGGCGGGGAGGGCACCGCATCCCGTTACTCCGCTTAACTCCGTTACTAACGGAACTCGTTTTTTCAGTAACGGAGTTTAAAATGAGTACTTTTTTTTCTTTCTACCTGTAACGCTCCGCTGCATAAAGTTCCAGTTAATTTTTATCTCTCCCGTTACCTTCCTTAGTCCTCTACATCTTTGTTCGACTTCTCTCGGGAAATTAAATGATAGCCAACTCGGACCACCCCGATGTCCAACGCCTTAAAAAACATCCCCTTTATACTATTATCCTATACATATAATATTAATATATCATATTAATATATATACTATATATATATATGATAATATATACCCTATATAATATAACTACCGTATTATACTTACTATACTATATATACTACTCACTATAGTATATGAATATATACTACATATATAGTTATACCTACTATACTATACTGCTATTATATAAAAGGGGAATAGACGGGCGGATCATTTGCCATTCAGACATACACTGAATATGGACTGCGTGCTTTACCGTAAACTGATGAGATCATGTAACAGTGACTAGACGTGCTCAGTGCGAAACACTTCGTAAAATCTGTTGCTATCAATCCATTGGGGCCAAATAAGAGATCGGCTGATAGTGACAGTCGGTGACTGTGCGTTTCGATGGAATGCAAGAAGGCACATAAAGCCTTTGGCACTTGAGGTCATTAGCTCTTACCAGCGAGGACCGGTAATCGGTGTCAGGCGAGAACAGTTGCAAAGAATGGTAAATCTGCAAGTGTATAGATCGAAATCTACCGGTGAAAATGATCAACGACACGGCAGGCCGACGTGCACTGGACTGATGTTTGGATTTGAAGCTGGTAACCCAAAATGTTCTATGGCGCAGAGCATAGTTCCGAGGCGATGAGGCGAGAGCAGCTAATAATACCTCTATATAAGGGTAAATGAAGCACTAAGGCGTAACTGTAGGACTTATTAGGCGCAAACTTAGATTTACTTAACTGCCTAGTATATGGAAGATACATATACATATATTTTGTCGGAAAAGAATGCGTCTGGAGTGACCTGAAGGACTGATTGTGCAAGAACAATGGAGCGCTTAGCAAGTTGATAAGAACGAGTCCTGGACTCAATTCTTTAGCAAGTTGAGAACGAAAACACATAAATTCACTAAGCGATCGGGAAAACAAATTGATTACTTTTTTTTTTATTTGCAAACAGCTATGAAAATGATTAAATCACGGCAGAGCTCACTATCGGCACGCGTGTTATGATACACTGGCTGCTTAGCGCTTAGTTCGGTTTGGTTAAGCCTTATGTATGAACAGCATCAAAAAGTATCTATATGACGCGATGAGTAAAGCGTGGCTGTAAGAATCATATGCGTTGAAGTGACGTTGTTCTTAACTTACGTAACATAGCCGGAGTGAGGCCAAAACACCTGTGCTCATTGTCTTCTCTGGTTATATTAATTTGTATTTGGATGGGTTATGAAAGCAATTAAGCGGTGGCAGATGGCCACGCGGGACTGCGTGCTTAGAATCACGCCGGTTATGGAGTCGTTTAAAAAAATTTTCCGACTCCCGACTCACCTCCTTCAAAATATTGCTACCGACTCGACTCTAACAATCCAATCCTCATTCCCAAACTTTGTTAACGAGGATGGTACACCCCTCTCGCTCCACCCCTACTGCCGACTCCGACTCCACATCTCTGGACGTCACAAGTAAAACACCCCATGAAAGTAGCTGAGGATGCGCCCTACCATACTTACTATGCGGAGATTTTGGTCTTTGTCGTGGCGAATCTGAAGAAGGTTTGTACGAGGATTTGTTATAGAGAGATTGGCAAGGTGGGTAAAAGAAGCATGTTTGAACGGTAAACAGTAGACTAACGAGCCTTAAGCGTTCAATGGTGTCAAGTAGCAGGACAGTCCTCGGTCGTGAAGTTATGTTTAGATTGCTGTGAGCAGCCGGAACAAGGTTGTCTGGTTTACACTACTTATAGGGTATGTGCTTGAGATGCAGAGGCGGACACGGATGACCGGCAGAGTCCGTATGTCAGGACGCAGATGTCAATGGCAGGAACGCTTGCCTGGACCTCAATTTAATCGTTGGTCGTATGCAAAGAACTAAGTCTGAGTGCGCTGCGGTCTATACCACTGAGGATCTATGTTTCTTCTAATAATAATACAAGGATTGAAACTTTAACTTACACCAACCCAATAAATTAGCTTAACGATAACCGTCACTATTAATTGTTTTTTGAAAAGCTAAAAGTATAACGACAGAGCTAAAACGACAGTTAACGGCACTTCGTTTATTTTCCTTTCAACAGAGAACGACCCAACATAACCGGAATAAAACCGCAACACTACTTTTCCGACGTAGCGGGCCAAGTACGATAACGGAACTACTTCTCTTGCATGTACACAGCATGCCCATCCCCTCTGCTAGTCACCTAACACTACTATACTTAACTATTATACCATATACTGATATACATATTAGTCTATAATTATATTATTACTACTATTAGATACCACATAAATATACTATATATATATACCCGTACCTCCTTATACTTATACATACGCGACCGCTTGTTATATATAAATACTTAGCTATATATTTGATATATATATTTAATTACAGAAATCATAAAATACCTGCTATAGTAAATAAAATACTGCTCTAATATAATACTAGGCTAGTATATTTGGAAATCATTCGACTTCTAATCTACACTTTTATATATAGCATACTACATATAACTAATAATATATCTATTTATTACTACTACTATACTACCAATAATCATACTATATCATATAGCCTATCATACTTACTATACCTACTACACGTATATACCTAATACCTACATATTATCATACTAGTACTATATATTTATAACGGTATGTTAAACTTGATACCTCATAAAAATATATTACATACCTACTACTAATACTCATAATATATATATATCAAGGAAGTTAATGAAGCACAGTTTACTGCAGTTATTCAAGATTTCACACATATGTTTTAAATTCGCGATTCATAACAATAAAGAATCCTTTATTAATCAAATAATCTATTTACGATCACGAAAATGCAACACGATTGCAAAGAAAATATTTGCAAAACCAAACACCATCTTCAGTATTCACTCACTGAAATTGACTGAATCACTCACTGAGTCGAAGCATAAAAATAAGGTTCAATGTTGCCACAATGTCCCAGTTGCCGAATACATTATTTAAAAGGGTACCAAATCATTCCACAAAAAAGCTACCAAACATAAATAAACATAAATATTGGAAAATGTGACATATAATATATGACAATGCTTTTTTAGTACACATTTCCTTTTGAATAGATTTATGAAAGTTAATAATAAAGTATCAATGAGTAGTTTTAGTCGGATCAGAAATATTGCTTCTTATTTTTTTCTGTTTAAAGATTGTCAAAAATATGTAATGATGAAATGGGGAAAATATGAAAATCGATAATTTGTCAACTGATGAAGATAAAAACGTGCTTTCGTTTTCATAAGTTTTATTTCAAAATCTATAACGTATGTTTATAAAATTTTACTTTAAATGATAACGGTCACTATATATATAAAAAAAACAGTATTTTTTAAGTAATTAAAATACCAAATAATAACAAAATCAATGAATTTCTAACCCCAGTCTAACCCCTTAACCAATTCCTGACATGATTAAGCAAAAACGTATATTTCATTGGCCATCAACATGGTATTAAATAAACATGACCAATGTAAGTGAGATGATCTAGGTATCTGATATTTCATTTTTTATTATTTTATTTTTTTTTTTCACAATCACTATTATGGTTTCTCTTGTACCATTTTCGACTCAATATCGTGCGCGACCTTATTGTATCAACATTTGCGCTAAGTACTACTATATTACTATACCTACATATAGTATACTATTACCCGAAACTAACTATAATATATTCTTATACTAATACCCTACGTCCATACTATATACTTAAACCCTTATACCTCTACATATATATATCAACTATCCCTATAGATACCTACTATATATACAACATACTATACGTCATACGTATAACGATATACCGTAACGTGTCATACTATAGCATCTATTATACCCAATACTACTAATATCATACCTAACATAACTATATACCTTACATGGGCGTCGCCAGCTTCTCAAACCCAAGGGGGGGTCAGCACCCTTAAGACATTTTTTAGCAGCTCTTAACTATTACATATATACCTCACTCCTATCAAATCACTATATACATATCTATATCTACAAATATATATATATATATTACTACCTATATACCTATATATAACCTATATCTAGTATATATAATACTACATACTACCATATACCCCTATGACCTACTATCTAACGACTTATCATTCGCTATACAATCTACGCCATATAATACCTACTATCGTATATTTATATATATATAATAGAAGAAAGACATAAAACTAAGCCCAAACATAACTTGACAACCTTCTACTGCATAATAAAAATGACATATAATATCTTAAAAAACTCTACTATTTTATTACAAACCCAATAGAAATTAATACAATATGACCCAATGAATGGAAAATCACAACACAACTCGTGCCGCTTTGCAAAATTGATATTTATTAAAAAAGTAATTCTCCTTGGTTCAAACGCCAAACTTCATCACACCTATTGTTTGAACTAAGAATACATCCGATAATGTCAAACAAATTTTCTGTGAACACTCATCACTAGCCCAGTCCCGTTACACCTTATCTGTTTAAAACGTTACTTCGCCCCCCCCCCCCCCTACCCACAAGCTTAAGTCTCTCATCCTTCCCGCAGACGAGTAACCTGCATAAGAGTGTCTCTACTGTACTGGCTGGTCATAGCTGGGTGAAAATAAGTAAATTCATCAAAGCTTTTTCGTCGACCTAAAGGAAGGTTCAGTCTCCTTTTAAGACATGGGAGATAACAAGATTTTTATCTCTTCACTACTCAGTTTCTTGCGGTCCGCTTCAAAATTCCTGTCACCCAAAGTCTACTTCTTCCTTCTATTGTCCCTTCCTCCAATTCGGTTTTTACCGAAACTATAAAATGAAGCCTGTCTTTCTTTCAACTCATCGGCACTTGCTTCATAGCGCCTAGAATGTCGGCAAGACCTGTAAGATATGTTTCAATGCAATACAGCACGGTGCCTGATTTCAGTAGAAAAGCCACGCAACTTCCAAAAGAAGAGTTCATAGGCAATCTCAGCTACAGAGTATTATAGGATCTATACAGAACATCCCGTGCGGGTTTGTTAGAACTGGATAGATTAGCTGCGGTTGGCAGCTGCCTACCAAAATCCCTTGTATATCTCCTTCAGATCAAGTCCCAGTTGCTCCGCATTTATTAGCTTTCTCTTCTAACCCCTTCATCGCGTGATTTTCTTTCTTCATCTTTCGCATGGACTCCTCAAACCCATTTCCACAATATGTTCAATGTGCTGCGAGGTTTTGACCATATCCAAGGTCTTGGATTCGGAGAAAGGCATTTACAAAACTCGGCCTCTCAACCATGCAGACAGTAAAACTTTCGCGATCACGATCAATATCATAAGCCCATGATGACAATGACGACTTACAGCCAATGTAGCCTGAATGGCAACTGAACAAGCGCTTTCTTGTCCTTGAGCCCGTATTTCCTTCAAGGGAAAGGATTTCCTAATGCCTTGAATCATTCTGTAACAAAGACTGCTCTTAACAGCTCTGATGCCACTTTGTTGTTCAGACCCATCTGGATCTTAGCATAGGCATTGGGATCGTCGACGCATCTCAATTTTTTTCGACCAGACCGAACCTCGCAAGAAATCGTCCACAGAATGTCTTTAATTGTACCAAACAGTATTGCCGCGATTTCTGTATTGGGTTCAAAATCATTTACTTACTAGATTTCTGTTCTGGTGTGAAGGAGCAATGAAAGAACCAATGCCTATTTTCCATACTCTTTTTTCCGCCAATATTCACTTTCACACCTCCTCTTTGCCAGACAATCGTGGAACAGCCATCGAAACCAAGCCCACGCATTTCTCGGGAATCCAGTCTTCGATAATTGACAAAATCGTCATTGGCTTTCGCAAATGGTTTTTGCGTCAATGCGCTTTCAAGTTCTACAAAAGCCCAATTAAATTCCTCCTTACTTCATCGGAACTCTTTGTCCGAATAGCGCAACACACATATGAAATTGCTTCCTTGCAGAAATTTCATTCACGGTTTCATTGCTAGTAACTAACACGTACGCTTCCTTTACCTTATTAACCGATGCTTCCTTTTAGTAGTACCAACATAGAGAAATGCATTCTATTCTGAATTCCCTTGAAACTGATTGTATGCTGGCATTTATTCTTCCCGCCTTTTCCAAATGGTTCTTTTCAATGACCTGACTCCCGGCATCATTACTTTCCGTAGCGACGCAAGTTCTTTGCAACTATCTCCCCTTCCATCATGATGCTTACCCCGAAGCCGTAAATCGCTCGTACAAGAAAATGTCATAGATTGAAATTATTGAGGATAATATTTTTTTATTTTTCCCTATGATTTTGTCAGGAATCTGGTTAATTTGGATTGTTGTCTACAGCACCGTCTTGTAGCCGAACAATCTTGCAGCTTACAAACGCAGTTTTATGGCACTCTGTGTTTGTATGTCCCTACAAACCGCATGACCATCTTTATATTTAGTGAAATGTCTTGCTGTTAAGAGCCTAGGACCCCTCGACCAGACATTTTTAAAATTTTTGGGTGGGAAATAAAATAAAAAACTTTGCTAAATAATAAACCCGTGAGATTTAATTTTAGCAGCTCTAAGCGCCTGCTATCAAATGCCTCCCAAAACCATCATAATTGAATTTCCTCTTAAGTGGGTAGCAATCTTCCCAAAAAAATTTACACTCTTTCAGTAACTGTTCTTTTTCTCAGTCAAAATCAAAGATGAATGTCCAACCGTATCTACCAATGTCATTATCGTGACTGTCATCTACTGAAACCCTCAAACACGAAATCTGGAGACCCACTCGTTTGATCATTTTATTTGCATAATTATGGGTTCATCATCATGCAAAATTATTGCGAAAGCTAGGACGGATTGCCTCTTGTGTAGTCCTTATTAGGACTTCCATTGGCTATATTCTTCGTTCCTTACCCCCGCTACCCATTCAAATTTTATCCTCAGCTTCTGTCCTTCTTCTAATTACTCGCAACACACACCTTATATATACTATCATACCATATACTATTCATCAAGTATAATATATATACTACTATATATATTATAGATATATACATATAGTATATAATATATAATTATATATTCGCTATATATACTATATATATAAATATACTAATTAATACTATATTACATATATATATACATATATTTTACAACGATTATATCATATTATATACTATATATATACTATATATATATATATTACTACTATATATATCACTTTTAAAATATAAACTAATATAATATAATAACTATATATATATTAATTATATATATATATATTATATATATATATTATATATTTATTACATACTTATATATATATATTATATGATATTTATATATATATATAATCTATATATAGTATATATATAATATATATACTATATATATATATTATATATAATTATTATAATATATATATATATATGGTTCTACTACTCGCTAAAATCTCTGCCAACATATAGTCATAGCTAAGTACATTTTACTAGCATCAAAATGTTACTAGAAAAATTTAAAAGTATAGAAACCTAATGTTGAAAACCACCCTAATATTCCTGTCGTTCTTAATCGGAACATAGCTTTTTTAAATGACAGCTAACATCAACATAGGACAACGAGTAGTAGGAGTCATTTTCCGGAAGACAACTGTAGCGGCTCCGCCCCCCCTTTTTGACCTTGAGCTGCTCCGCTTGGTCATTTTGACCAACGTATTCTTACCTGACCTTGCACTTTTTGCCCCAAAATTTTACCTGACCTTGACCTTTTTGGACAACCTGAATTTTTTACCTTAACTTTTTTTTTTTTTTTATTGCTTGTTATAAATCAAAACTATTTTTTTGAGAAACTTTTTTTTTTTTTTTTTTTTTTTTTTTTTATTCCAATTGCCCATTTATGCTTTTAAAAGCAACAACTTGTTACCTCGCGTCGCCATTTATGTTTTATATTGCCGTTTTGTTAATCTTCGGTCATAATTTTCCAACGTTCGCAGCGTTCTAATCGTTCGCAGATAATATCGTCGTTGTCGCGTTTAATCGTCGCTTTTTTTAACAAGTTGGAGTCCGGCGCATTCGTAGCAAAGAACACGCACAAAGAACCGTAGTAGTAATGCTAAGTGAAAATGCACTTTCATATGTATATATAATCATCCCAATTATTATTATTTTACGTACCGAAAACATTCGTATTCTTTTTTAAAACTTGAATACAAGATCACTATACGACTATCATATATACTATATAGATATAATAATATATTATATTTATACACATCTATACGTATATAGATCAAACGCCTTACTACTCTATACTCATTATACTAAACCATATATACAATTAGCCTTTTTCTAACACTTATTACCAGCTGGAATTGGGTTTTTAACAATGATCTTTCAAAAAACTAACTAAGATTTAGTCACCCAGGTCGGCCAGCCCCTTCGGTGACTAAACTTTTGATCCTTTATTTGCCTAGCACTAGGCTTCCAACCTCCAACCGTAGCAAAGAATGGGATGTCTAAGTAATTAGCCGTTCTAAGAGAAAAAAAACCTTTACCATATAATAGAAACTTCAGTTTCTTTTACAACAAACTTATGTTTCGTCCGGAATCCATCTCCTACTACTCACTTTGTTAAAAACTGACATGTAGTTACTCCATTTTAAACTTCTATATTTATAATAAAATAATTGTAACATATTTTTAATAGATTTAAAGATAAAAAATTATTTACTTTAATATTTTATTAGGTTGTTTACTAACCTAACATCATTTTTTCTCCGAGGGGCTAACAACTATAATTTATTTTATACACTAGTCCAATTTAAATTTATTTCACCTACTGACCTACCTTATATATATATATTATATATAGTAATATATATAAATATATATATATATATATATATATATATTATATTATATATATATAATATATATATATATATAATATATATATAATATTATATATTATATATTTTATATATATAATCAAATGCTATCTGGCATCCTCGCTGAAAGCTTGAACACGCCTTCCTCTCTCCGGAAGAGTTTTTATAATTTTTCGTTTTAAATGTTTCGTACAGGATATTGTATACAATAAAACGTAATTCAATAATATACAATTAAACTTCATGTAAAATAAAAACATCCTATAACTACTTTTCATACTATTCCTATTATCCATTTACTTGATCATCGAGACACTATACCTTTATCTCCTACTTCATCCAACACCAGATTTCCGAAGCACAAACGTGGCAATCATTATTTTCATCTCGTTGGTGTAGCATTACTTACTGCCGCACGGGAGGTATGTTGACCCTGTCATTTGAAAAAAACAGAAATCTATAAGAGATACACAACAAACTGATTTGAACCGTGACGTCATACAGCCGACCCACTAACAGACACACAACCTATCAGCAATCTACGAAGTTTTTTAGTAAACAATATCTGCCGTCTGCCCTGCTGCTACAAAAGCCCTAAGTCTCAATGTATGAATCATTAAATACCAACATTAAGGCAAGAGAAGTTGTCCGTTCATCAGGTACTCTTACTACATACATATCCTATATATATACGTACTACCCTTAGCATATATCCATATAATATACTATCTACCCTATATATACTATATATATATATATATATTATACTATACCCACCATCCTATATATACTATATATACTATATTATAAATATACTATCATATATATTATATATATGTAAAGGGTGTTCTATTAGTTTCTATGAGATTAGCCATGAGTGCATCTCTCTTACT
>JABUQX010111956.1:0-23995 GCA_015478945.1 Trachelipus rathkii | reverse complement strand
TTTGGTGTCCGGGTTTTAATCCCCCCCTCCTCCACTACGCGGGAATTTTCGTGAAAAAAACGTCCCCCCCTGTGTTCCCCCGTCGCTCGAGCCCCCTAGTGTGCCGTATAAAAAACTTTCCTATGTGAAATTTTACCCGGATTTCCAAAAAGTATTCCTTTTCGCTGTAGCTATCTTTCATAATATTGAGAATATATATTTTTTTTTTATTTTTTTTTTTTTTTTTTTTTTTTTTTTAATTTTCCGACTAGATTGGCACCAGCATTTCAACCAATGTATTCGCTTCTTACTGTAGCCATTAAGTTTTTAAATATATATATGGTTATACTAAACGCTGGCTATATATATAAGATTTAATATAATTAATATTATATATATATATATACTATATATATACTTATATACTATATATATATATAAGTATATATATATAATATTATATAATATATATTATATATATATATATATATAGATTATATATATATATTTAGATATATATATATATAATATGATAATAATATACTATATATTATTTAAAAAATTCAGATTCGATTCCAGAGGCAAAGTGCCCCTCCTGTGCCCCATAGGCGGACACGCCCAATGGCTTACGCCTTATGAGAACATAATTGCCGGTCCGGATAGGGACGCCATATGTTACCGCACACCACCACATCGAAGGGCGTGACTGGCATTTTCCGAGAAAACATCTATTGGAACGTCAACGACTTGGCAAAGGTAAGTCTTACGAACGAGTCGAGAAGTGTTGCAAGAGCTATACCGATCCCGACGAGTGTTCGGCGCGCACTCTCTCTTGGAGGTGGGATCAGTACTGCATCTGGGAGACGATCTCTTCTATCGGTACCCTACGGCGTTGCATATCTTCAGTGGTGCCTCCTACAGCCCCGTTAAAGGTAATATCACAGCCATTCACTCTCGAACATATGTCGTCGCCACCTATGTCACCTACACTCATGACTCTTTCATTTCCTGATTCGCATGACAATTGCAAAGACCACAAACGCCATGTGTGCTCTCTCTCAAATACGACGTTGGCAGTGACCAGTACTAAGTCGGACACTTCTACCCAATCGAACATTTGTCGGATGTATATCCTGAAACGTCGGATCCGATAGTTGGCAACCCTCTCCACGAACCCTCCCGACTCAAGCACTAGCCCGACGTTTTATGGATCAAATCACACTTTTCCAAGGACATTCCGCCCCTCATCGAGACATCCAGGACAGGTTCAAGCAGTATCCGTGCCAGAGAGGGTAATACACGTATTGAGACAGGCCAAGACCTTCCGGCTTGTGACCGTCACGTACTTACCCATTGTGTGTTTACGGACGCCCAAAACTCGAACCCTACTGAGAGGAACCCTTTTTGGTTGCCCTTGCCACACTCTATTCAAAACATATGGTATCTGGGGAGGAATCCACCATGTTTATTGTCATGTCCAATAAGTGTCTTCGCCAGTTCTTCACCTTTCTTACCCCCCTTCGCCACATAAACCTTTTGTGCGTTAATTTTGAGCAGTAAATATATATTATATATATATATATAATATATATATATATATATATAGTATTTATATATATTATATATATATATCATATTATTTATATTAAATATACAAGATATATTATATATTATAGATTATATTATATATATATATATATATTATTATATATAGTATATATATATATATATTATAATAATATATAGTATTATATATATTAACATACTATAATATATATTAATTTTTATATACTATATATATATATATATATATATATATATATATATATAATATATATTATTAATATTATATATATATTATATTATATAGTATATATATATATACTGCTACTTTTGTGCGTTAAATTTGACGCAGTAACTATATATATATAAAATATATATATATAATACTATATTATATATATATATAGTATATAATATATATATATATATAATATATATTATTATATATTACTTAATATATATATATATATATAGTATATATAGAGAGAGAGAGAGGAGAGAGAGAGAGAGAGAGATAGATCTTAGCGAGAATTCAGCTTCTATTTTCATAAGTAAGAATTAATGCCTTCCGGGATTGAAACCACCGCGTGTTGCGAATGAAGACAATATACTTAATTGCTAAATAATAAATAACTAAATTATCTAAATAATAAAAATAATAAATATCTTAAAAGTAAGTTAGCAATTATTCCATTTTTAATTACTAATTCATGTATTTAGTTATATATAATATATATATATATATCTATTTAATATATATTAATATAGTATAATATATTTATAATATATTACTAATGAGCACCACTCACGAGCTGGGCCCTTTTTTAGGAGGGCAGAAAATAAAGGGAAAGGAAACCCACTCAAGCCCAAACCCTTACGCAAATCTCTTAGGTGAGCAGCTGGACGTGAGGTTTTAACGAGGGAAGATAATATTAGTAGGAAATTGATGATGGCAGGCAGTCACAGAACAGAAGTGGCTGGAAAGAGGCAGAGCCACCACAACGAACGAGTCTGGGATTTTTGAATGCTCACGCAAATTCATGGCGAGAGCATGGCACCTTTGTATTACGGAGACGGACGCAGGAGGGGGAATTGCGAGTGGCCACTCCTGAGCAGTCTACCGTTGTAGTACTATAGAAAAGAAGAATTAGTGCGCCAACGTCACGTTGCAGAGACTAGAGGGTCAAGGAGTTAGAAGTTAGGGGCACAGTTAATTATCTCTTAGCGTTTGAACTCAACTCTATCCATAGAAGGGGGAGCCGGAGCCTCCCCCCCAGATGTGAGAACAGTATACTCCATACAGCGGATAATATCCCTTTATATAACTGGAAAGTACGCTCGTGCAGCAAGGAAAAAAAACTACCCGCAACTTGACAGGAACTCCCAGTTCTTGAGGCAACCATTAGCAAACGTGGTATCGTATGAGCGTTCCGAAGACAAGTTTTTGTTATGTTCAGACCAAGAATGTTTATGTTATCAACAGGTTAGACGTTAGAAGTGTCGAAGAAAATAGGGGAAGTTAGGAGGGTTTTTGAGAGGAGATAAAAAAGCAGAAGTTGAGGGTTTAAAGAGTTGAATTTTTACAAAGTTATGCAGGGGCCCCACAGGGAAATCCCATCCAGGTTTGGCAGACTGAAACGAAAGCTGAGCGAGAGCAATCTAGATGCAAGAAACTGGAGCAGATTTGAAATCAGTGGAAGAATGAAGAGTTTAGTCGTGCATAAGAGTGAACAGAGTTAAGAAGATCGTTGATGAGATTCGTTGAAGAAAATTAGGACCAAAGTTGGAGATAAAACGAGAACGTGAGGACACCACAAATGAACAGGAAGGACAGAGAAGTTTCTCTATCAACGAGTGTTGATATGAGTGATCAGAGAGAAAACTTGGACAAGGTAACAAGAGAAAGGAGGAAACCCAAAGTCACCATATGACCTCGAACGTCGAAAGCCATACTGATGATCTGAAAGAAGGGAATAAGATGATCAGAAATGAGAGTTAATGAAGACAAGGAGAGCCTATAGGACCGATAGTGGTAGGATGTCAGAGCAGCATGCCCTTTTATCCGGGATGTGCGGACAATGGCGCTTCCAGTACTGAGAAATGACTAGTATATAAGGCATAGAAGTAGAGTTTGAACGAGACAGGGATCAGCTCGGAAGCATACTCCCTCAAAAACACGGGGAGGAATTGCCCCCATCTTTACCACTAGCCTATCCTGACACTCTAGATCTCAAATCCCATGCACCCGATATGCGATAATCACGAGAGGCATAGAGAATCCTGCAGGGGAGAAGTTCAGAGAAAGATGCCGGAATCGACTCCAGGGTAGAATTAGTATGAAAAATGGAGAGACAAAGAGAATTAGCTTTTCAGTAGAGAGTTAGCTACAAAACCGATAGAGCGAATAAGGGGAGGAATTGACAGATTTTACAAAAAGCTATTTAGAGATGTTTTTGGCAAATGGCCAGAAAAATTTTTATCAGTAGGAGAGCAAAGTAGGTTGTTCACGCACTTTTTTTAGTGAAGCGCGCTGATAGACTGTCGATATAGCTCTTGAACGATCCGAGCAGAATGGAATTTGTAAGAGTGATAGGAGAACGAGATTTTCCATGCCGTGCAATGTCTCTCTCCCTTGAATGGAGGAAGAACATTCCTCATCGAACCATGGATTTTGTGGAGAACAAGATTTAGTGGAAGATGGATATGAACCAGCTCATTAACCTCGACGATCACGACCTCCACTTTTCAGCAGTGACCGATGCGTTCCTCCAGTCAAGCAAATTCACTCCAAGCATAGTTTGCAAAGAAACGGCGCAACGCCCCCAATTAGCCCGATTAAAGTCGCAGAAATACGTTTGGGCTGATGGTGAGCTGCTGTGAGAAAAGTTTTTTTAATTTTAAGACGTACAAGATGTGCAAGTGACCGATAGGGGAAAAAATGGTCTGTACTTTATATCGAGAGAAGTAGGAATGGTGAAAACATAAATCAAGCGTGTTCAAGAAATGGTTAGGACGATCTGGTATGTGGGTAGGTTCTTTAACTGTTCCAGATCGGTGAGAATACTGAATGTTTTGCCTCCTCCACTCCTGCATCAGTATGAAGCAGGGAGCCCAACCAGTCTATAAAAGAACTGGAAAATTTGTTTCGTTAGGGGAGCAGTAGCAGAACACACGAGTACTGGGTAGTAGTAGGGGAAAGAGATTTTTAACCAAAGAGCATCGAATTAGGAATTCAGGCTTTCAAGACGTGTACAGGAGTGTTAATGTTTATATAGACAGACCTCCACCAAGTTAGTCGAAATTCTATAGAAAGGGTTATTAAGTGGAGACTATAAGAATTTATCGAAAAAGAATCCCTGCAAGGCTGGGTCTCAGACAGGATAATAAAAATTTTAGGATAGAGAGACTTAGCGAGGTGATATTCCACAGATTCATGGTTAGCTTCATGGCCACGAACTTGGCAAAGTCATAGAAACCCCAGCCTGCTCCACCATACAACCTTTTCTGTCCGGTGATTCAAACAGACACCAACACAACAAACACACACAATTTGACCAACACGCCCGCACCCAAAAAATCCACTGGATTGGGTTTTTACTAAAAAACGCGCCACGACAACAAACACACACACAACCATACACACACACACAAACAGTACAAAAAATAATAAACAAGTATAAAAAAAAATAAGCAAATAAATGCCATAGACGCCAATTGAACTTAAAAATAAAAATTATTAAAATTTATGTTTATAAAAATGGAACAAGACTAACTAATCAGTTAACAAGGTAATGAAAAAAATAAACCTTAAAAGTTAAAAATCACACACCAAAAGTTCGAACAATCGGAGGGAACAAGGGTAAAATTAAACAAAAAAATCGGGATACCAATAATTTTCATTTAAAACTTTAAAAAAACTAAAGCATGCATTCAATGTATAAATTAAATACGTAAACTTAAAAAGTTTAAAAGGTAAAACACTAAAATTATCTTAAGGATTCTCGGTCGTTCGAAGACGATTAGGTTATGTTTCCCATCTGAGTCTTTCTTCTGCAAAGCGGCTTATTCGAAGTATTTAATAAAATAATTAAGAACCACCTAAACTAATATGACTAATTTAAAATGCTGGTATGCGTTTTAAAAACAAAATTAAAAGAACACTCTAAAGCAGCAATTAAAAACAAAAGACACGCAAAACACACAGCAGAGCAAACACAAGCACAACCTTCCACTTTGAAAAACTAAACTTATATATATATAATATTATATATATATATATATTATATATATTATATATATTAAATATTATATATATACTATTATAATATAATATATATATATATATATATATTATTATATTATAACTGTATATATATATATATAATTATATATTATATATTATATATAGATATAATATATATGTATATATCTATATATTATTATATATATATAATATATAATATATATATAGGCCTATAAGTTTATTAATATATTATTATATATAATATTATTATATATATTTATAATATATATATAATATATATATAATATATATATATAAATATATATATATATAATAATTATATATATATATATATATATATGATATATATATATATATACATATTATTATTAAAGTTATAGTATAATATATAATATATATATATATATATATATATATAATATATATATATATATTATTATAATATATATATATATATATATATATATTGTATATTATATATATATAATATTAATATAGAATATTAATACTATATACTAATATATATATCATATATCATATATATAATATATATATATATATAATATATATTATAGATATTATAATATATTATATATTAACTATATATGATATACTATATTATATAGTATTAGTATATATATATATATATATGTATATAATGATAATTATATATTATTATATATTATCTCATCGACAGCTGTTTTCGCAATGTTTGAAGTGTTTTCTACGCATACGATGTTTGCGTGCAGAAAATTATTACGTTTTCATGTTATGAAACCAAAATTTAATACAGATTCTTTTGTTCGTTAAAATCCTGTCATATCGGTCAAAAAAGAAAATGCCAAATTAATGAAACGTGCAACTTACAAAATTGCACAAAAACGAGAATGAAAAAAACAAAAAACAACAATGCGTCTTTCGGCTGCATGCTTGGTTAGACGATGATTTGCAAAGACAATTCTGTTCTGTTCTATCTAGCAGCAAAAAGCCCTATTACATCTAGTTCCGGCGCTCTTCAAATTCCATGAACATTTTGGCAGTACCTCGTACACTACACACACACACACACACACACACACACACACAACACACACACAATACCTATATGTATATATTAGTATATATACTATATATATATATATATATATATATATAGTATATATATATATATATATATATATATATATATATATATATATATTAGTATATAATATATATATATATAGGGAAGAGAGAAGGAGAGAAGGATGAAGGAGAGGGGACGAGAGATGAGAGGAGAGAGACAGACGGAAGAGAGAGAGTAAGAGAGAGACGAAGAAGAGAGGAGAAGAGAGAGAAGAACAGCTAGATAATAGCATTGTGTTATGCCTAGAAAAGTGACATTATTCGTTTTATCAAACGTATATCGAGTCCTTGAGAAAATCGTCCTTTTTTAAAAGTTTTCTTCCCTTTAGACTCGGTTAAATTTAGGAGATTTTTATCATTTTCCCTTTGGGGGTTTTTAGTCTTTCTATTTGTCTCTAAAAAGATATTAAGAGTCTTAAAATTTACATATTCTGTATTTATAGTATACTATATACTATATATATAATATATATTATATCTATATATATAATATATATATATAATATACATAAAATATATATATATAGATAGATATAGATATAATATATATATATATATAATATATAATAATAATTATAATATATATAATATATTATAGTTATTATATATATATATATATATATATATATTATATATATTATATATATATTATATATATACTATATATATTATCATGACCGGCCTCAGAGGGCGCGGTTGAAGACGTCACGAAATTGCCGAAATTTTTGATGGACGATCTTCTTTCTTCATTAATTTCTGAAAATTTCAGTCTTCTTCTCTCTAATTTCCACTCTATTGAGCCTCAATTTCCTCATCTAAACCTCATCTATTATATTTAACCCAAATAGGTGTTTGAGCGTTCTGATAGAAGACTCTACTTTGTTCTCTCTTAGGAGACTAGACCAATATGGACGACAGGTTCAAAATGATAGACATGACGTCAAAAAAACATTCCCGTATAGCCCCCGCAGTCATTAGTATAGGTTAGGTTACGTTAGGTTAGGTTTGGTTAGGTTAGGTTAGGTTAGGTTATGTTATGTTAGGTTAGGTTTTGTTAAATTAAGTTTAGTTAGATTCGTTAGGGACTAGCCCAAATGGTCGATAGGAAAATGGGTCTACAGAAAAAAGGGGCGACACAACATCCAAAATATTTCCTGTACAGCCCGCCGCAGGCGTTAGGATAGGTTAGGTTAAGTTAGTTTTTAGGTTAAGTTTAGTTAGTTGTTAGTTTAGTTGGATCCGTTGGAGAAACTCTTAATAACCAGATTTTTTTTTTTTTTTTACAAATGTCGACCATATGACCTGTCGATTATTTTCCCTGTAGGCCATTTGGCACTAACTTCCTCTCCTACTGTCTCTATCCTAAATTTTCAGTCAAAGGAGGATGTTATGTTTTGTTAATGTCGTTTGTTCTCTTATATCATCATCTCTATATTGTATTGTATCTACTTTTTCACCTTATTCTTAAGCTTTGACAAACTTCAACCACATTTATTAATTCTTTTTATTTATCTCTTAATATAATTCTACTTATAAACCTAAATTACTACTTTCATTATGACAAAAGAGCTTTAGACTCATTGTACCAACTACTCCTACTACTTAAAGTAGAAATAGTTTAAACTGCTTAAATATTATGCAGTAGTTCAGGATTCTTCGGTTTTTGAGTACTTTCGCCTACTTGACGTCTAGAATACGTAGCTGTTTTAAATATTTTTATTAGTAAATTTAATCACAAAATCTTATTGAAGTTGAAATGAAAATCTTGATATAAGATAAAATAAAATTTTTAATATATATTTTTTGGACATTATTTTAAAAACAAACGCTATAAAAATGAAAAATAATTAAATATTTTTTTGGTTTGGGTAACTATTTTAAATATAATATTTATAAAAGTTAATCGAAGTTCTTCAAACTTCTTTTATCTTTATTGAAGATTATATATATTCTTAGGACACAATGTTTCAAGTATTTTGCCTGAAAAACTACTTCAGTTTCCCAATTGTTCTAACGGTAAACAACTTCCCTTTATGTTTAAGCACTCTAAAGTTATTAAAGACAGGTGTAAGAATTTTACTAAGTAGGTATATAGTTGAGTGTGATTTGGAGTCTTCCAAATTTCCCATCTTCTGCCTCAGATATTCTTGTCATACTACTATAACTATACTAAATCCATATAATATGATATGAAGAGCATAATTGTTTTCAATGACTCAAAAACTCAGTAAATTTATCTTTCTCTTCATCTTTCTATGGCTCGGGCTGCACACGGCCTCTTACACAGTCTCATCCTTACTGTCTACCTTTCTGACCTCAAACTTAACAGCTATGCTCAATCTTACATGTATTCCAATGGTAAAGTCTGAAACACACTCTCGTTATCTTTTTTATCAAATACACCTTTGACTTGAAGGCCTTCAAATGCCGTTCGACGGGACAGGTCAAAGTTTAAATTTTCTCTGACCAGGGAATTTCTTCCAACTCTAGTGCAACTTAGTAGTCCTCCGGCCTTTGAACACCTGAGGAGGCATATATATATATATATATATATATATATATATATTTATAATATATATATATATCTTTATATATAAATTCAAAAATAAAAATGAATAATTTATTGATATATACTGTAAATCTACCTCTTATTCATATATATATATATATAATAATATATATTATAATATATATATATATATATATATATATATTATATTATAATATTTAATATATATTATATATATATAATACTATATATATTTTATACTTATATAGATAATATATAATATACTATAGTATATATATATATTATATTATAATGTATGATATTATATATATACTATATATATATATATAAAATATAATATAATATATATATAATATCATATATAAATATTATTATATTATATTTATATATATATATATATATATATTTATATATATATTATGATATATATTATAATAATATATCATTATATATATATATACTATTTATATATATATATATAAATAGTATATAATATATATAATAATAATAATATATATAATATATAATTATAATATATATAATATATACTTCACTATATATATAGATAATAAATAAAACATTATGTTCCATCTTTTACTGTGAGTGCTGGGCATAGCGAAAGCTTTTGATCAACTCTGGCGCAAAGTTTTGAGTTCTGATTTTCCTATTTTCGGTATTTTAGCTTCTCTCTTGTAGCATTATTTAAGATACTCTTTTCTGCGTCGCTCCCTATATCAGCTGATATACCTCTTAGCTCATCTTACCCTTAATATAATTAATGGAGGTGTTCCACAAGGTTCTGTCCTATCCTCATTTTTTTATACTTTTCGTTAATATAACCTATCTATCAATTTATCGCCTATCTCTCTTTCATTTCAAAAAGCGTCTAACACAATTTTAATTAGATAATTCTAGAAAGATAATCTTAAAGAACCTAACCTAGCATAGCCTAACTTAACCTAACCTAACCTAACCAAACCTACCTAACATAGCCTCCATAACCTAACATAACCCCAAAGATTACCAACTTGTCGCAGAAGTAACCTGGTTGTTTCAACGAATTAGAACTCATTCCTTCTTATAATTACTCACCCGAAAGATCAATACATTAACTCTCCTAGAACTGATTAGTATGCTCGAAAAGTTACCTGTCCCTTGTATGGATCGTGCGTCTCACACCTTGAGTCGTTTCACTCATACATTTCCTTTTGAAAGGGAATGAATAACATAGATGTTTTCTCTTCATCAATCAACTCTTCCACTCTCTGCCTCTCTCCAATCTCCTCACTGTTATACTGTTCCATCACTCTCTTTATATAATCGCTATTTCAAAAGGAACTGCTCTTCTGGGCTCGTTAACAGCATGCCTCCTCTTTAAATACCGCAAAGCTTGTGTAAACTAGTTCAACATCTAATAGTATGTGTATCTTCTTTTTTTCTGCTCCATCTCACCTGACCCCCAAGACTTAACCCCTAGGCTCAATTCGTTCATTTGATTCTAAAATGTAAAGTCTCACAACTTTTTCATCTTTTATATTCGCAATTCTATATGCTATAAACCATTCCAACATTGTGCTCCGGATTATGTTTTCTTTTTTTTAATATGAACCCAATTTTTACGATTCCTCAATTCATCTGAATTTGTTGCAACAAGAGATGCTGACTCTTTCTCCACAAGAAGAGACAGGTGTAACTAATCATATTACACATACAGCAACATACATACAAACATACAAACATACATACATACATAGATACATACATAATACAAAGATAATATACATACATACATAACATAATTAACATACAGAGGTAGCGTATATTATATAATATATTTATATTTATATATATTTATATATATATATATATATATATATATATATTTATTATAATATAATATATATATATTGATATACTATATTCATATATATATATATAATATATATACGATATATAAATACTATAATATTATATATAGTATAATATATATATATATATATATTTGAATATATATATATAATTATATATATATATATATATATATATATTATATGGTTGTTTGGTTTAAACTTTAAACCATTTGGTTTAACGATCATGCTTTTTTAAAACCAACTATAAACCATTGTTTTTTTTGGTTGTTTTTATGATATTTTTTTTTTGCTTTTTCTTTCATTGAAAAAACTAAAATTTTAAAAAAGTGTTCTAAATGAAAGTAAATAGCTAATACATCCTAATTAAATCTATTTAAATAATAAATTAATGAGAAGAAACCATTAATAACTGAATTTTAAAAAAAATATTAAACACTCAAAAATACGACAAATAATTAACCAAACTAACAACAACCATAATGAAATAACTACTTTAATCAGAAAATTAGAAAGGGATGACAGGTTAGTTGCACCCCCCCCCCCCTCACAAAGACCGTACTCCTTGTATTAGCCTAATTATTTGCAGCTGGGTGGGCACAAAATGAAGTGAGGAATGAGGATAGAGTCGTCCTTCCATCGGATTATGAAGTGATGAATTAGAGGATGTATTAAAAGGTAAAGAGAAGACAACCTTGAACGACAATAATATATTTTGCATAAATTTTAAAAGATGAAAATGGTGGCCATATGAAACAGCTGCTATTTAGCGACATTAAAGGAAATCAAAGAGAAAGCCATAAAGAGAAGATGAACACCAAAAGAGTATTTCTGCCAAACCCTAATGAAAGTTTTCGTTATGTCCAGTAGAGTAGAGTAGAGTAAGTAGAGTAGAGTAGAGTAGAGTAGAGTAGAGATAAGTAGCAGTAAGTAAGGAGAGTAGCAGTAGAGTAGAGTAAGAGTAGTAGTGTGTGGTGGTGGTTGGTGTGGTGTGGTGTGGTGGGCGTGGGGTGGGGTGTGGTGTGGTGTGGTGTGGAGTAGAGTGGAATAGGAGTGGAGTAGAGTGGAAGTTGGGTAGAGTTGGGTAGAGTAGAGTATGTAGAGTAGAAGAGGGTAGAGTAGAGTAAAGTTAGAGTAGAGTAGAGTAGAGTAGAGTAGAGAGCAGTAGACAAAGATGTAAACTTTGGATGTTGTCAGTCAAAGCACCTCCGAGGCAGTTTGTTGTTTCGCCTCTCAACGGATGTGGCTTAAATAAGGGTAAATTCATGAACAAGAGTAAGACTACTCACTAAATATGTTGGCCAAACACTACAGTGTATTTCGGGGAATATGCTTGAGTCTTTAAAGGTAAAGCGCCGAGAAACAAGAACCATTGGTAGCGAACTCCAGAGGGAAGTCCAACCTTACCTAAAATTTTTCGCTTGCCCAATTCCAATGCTTTGGACCCCGATACTGCTTCCCATCCCTTATAGTATATATTATTAATAATATATAAATTAATATATATATAATAATATATATATATATATATATATATATATAGTATAATATATAGAAATATTAATATATATATATATATATGATATTATATATGATATATATAATTTTACATATGATTTAGCGAACCGAAAACTGTAACTCATTACAGATATCTTATATTTTAACATATCATTAATATAAATTCTATTTAAGTGTTTTACTTAATACGTTTTACTTAATACTTTTTTAATTTATTAAATTTTAAAATAGTTATGTAAGATAAGAAAAAAAAACCAGAGTGGCTGACAGTGTAGTATAACATATATTATTTATACAATAAAACACGAAATTGCTCGACTCAAGATTAAATCCTCCATAAATTATGTAGACGAAAGCTACTCGGATCTGGATCTCAACTTAACATTTATAGATCCTATTATAAATACAACAAGAGCTTTAGACTTGGTAAATATCACGGATACTCCTTGGACATTCGACTCCGGTAATGGAAGTCTAAATGCAACGGTCGCTAACGACGCCGTTGTAACGATTATAACGGCCGTAGTTCTGGCATTCCTTATTCTTTTGACTGTTGTAGGTAAGTAGTATTTTCATTTCAATTTTTTTTAACATTTTCATTAAATATATTCACAGTTTTTTTGTTAATTGTACCACTATTATTTTAACTATTACAACTACGATTAATTCTGTTAGTATAAAGTTTTTTACAAAACACTGTTTAGTACATATTATATCACAATATACTGCATTACATAATATATTGTTTGGTATAGCATATAGAATATCACACTATGCTATATACTATGTATATATTATATAGTAACTACATTATATAATTTGTATATAATATTATATCTATTATTAAGTTAAGAAAGGACAGTTGTAGTTAAATACCTTGGTGAATATCGCTCTTGGCTCGAAGTTCGTATATTCGCCTTAATAGTTAGTTCTTGAATATCTTATAATTAACTTTATATGGTCTTGAGGATTGGATGACTCTACGGTATAATAAGTGTGTATAAGTATGAGCTTTGTTCTCTTTATCCGTCAATCAATGCTAATCTAACCTAGACTATATAGATATTTTCTTTTTATATTTCACTTTTATATTATATTATTATGTATTTATTTTTTATTATTTCCAAATTTGCTAAATTTAATTAAATAGCAACCTGACATGAGTTTTGTAATTTTTTTTATTCAAATATGGATGGCTATAAGTTTTAAATTTATACCCTCAGCTGGACTTTGGGGACTATGACACTGTTATCGAAATTTATCTATATAATCATTTTATTACTGATATTGAGTTTTTTTTTTATAGTAATTATCGACAATTAAATGTGAAAAATCTAAAAAACAACAACAATATTTTGCTAAGTGGTGCCAATGTAAAGGCTATACCAGACACGTATAATAAAACGAATATCTGGTTAGAGTTATGAATATGGTAGAAGCAGTGGAAAATGTGTGCATTACGTTATAAAACTCAGTGATTGTAATTTTCTATTAATAAGGTTTTAATGAGTAAATATAGTCTGTTTCAGAAGATAGAAACGCATTTTATTTGCTTTAAAATTATACAGTTATTGGAATTAGCTTACTTGGGATAAGCCAGATAGCATTTCGTCTTAAAAATAATTTTAGGGAGCGTAACTCCAAAGGTATAGATATCGTAAAAGGTAAGATTCTTCATCGTAAGATGAAGAATCTTACAACAATCATGGTAATTGTGGAGATTAGCATAATGTGATGAAATATATATAATTTTTTTTCCATTAATTTTTTTTTAATATCTTTCTTTCCTATGCAGGAAATGCAAAATCTCTCTTGTATGGACATTATATATATATATATATATATATATATATATATATATATATATATAGAAAGTTATATATATATATATATATATATATATATATATATATATATATATATATATATATTTATATATATTTATATATATAGGCTATATGGGAAAGTTCTATATTTGAATCAGTGTATATTTTCTGAAAAAATTTTCTAAGTTCAAAAAAATTTCTAAGTTCAGAAAAGTTAAGTTAAGTTAAGTTTTTTAAGAAAATTCTTTAGTGGCAAGCTTCTGGAATTATGCCATTATTATTATGAATTTTTAAGAAGCCCCTTAATAGTTGTTCCAAGAAGTCTCGTAATAGTTCCTCCAAGCAACCTCGCAATAGTTTCACTTGCAAACAGACAAGTACACTCATTAACCCCATTGTCTAACCTAACTTCTAAACAAAACACGTCCACCGGCTTCACACTCACCCAAAGGAGTGGAAACTTGGCTTCTCACAGTTCTTCCTTTATTTCTTTAATCTGATTGCCTCTCACTCCATCAGCACTCATAATATTTATTTAAGGTCACACAGGATCCCTATCATGACTGTCTCACTAACATATTATCCTACACTTTAAATTTAAAAAGAAACAAAAAGATGAAATATTGGAAAAATCTCCTAACACTAAATGATGAAAAATAATAAAGATGACCATAATAATAATAATAATGCTAAAGACCCTTAAATTCCCTCAAATCCCTTACACTACCAGCTCTAACGGCTGCATAGTGACTATTTTCAGTGTGGGTGGAACATACAAGATGTTGGAAATCTTGAAGGCTTGACATTTATGACATGTGAATGTCATGTCAGTACAAATGGCATTATTTTTGGATGCCATATCCATTCTATGAGCAATGACTGTAGTTTATGCTTCCCAAGGTGAGCAAACATTCAGTGTGTTTTAATAGCTAGTTTTGTTAAATACTGATGTGGGACAAAAAGAGCAAACTCTCTAGTGGAAAACTCCCTGTATATTCAATCATTTCTTAAATAAATGTATTTGTGTACTCCTGCAAATGGTTTCAAGGGTCCCAACATAAAGCAATTCAGTTCTGAATTATAGCAAGATCATCATGGTCAATCTCCAAACGATCCAATATGCTATCTGGATCCAGCACAATATGACTTATCTGTGGATCCCTTTTTACCTCTCCCACCAGTGGTTTGGTGGTTATTTGGTTTTGTTTGATTGGCTGAAACGGAGACATTTGTGGGGTCCTCTGCTTCTTCCATGGATTCATCTATTAACACTCTCTTGGAAATCACCGGGGAATATTACATTAGTGCTTATTATAAATTAATTCTAAAGTCTCATTATCTATGATTTTAATTTTAGACACTTCATCGTTAATCACTTTGAAATTAGTTTTAAGTTTAAGAGTTGTAGGTTTTTCTCACTTTCAATTTTGTACAACTTTCAAGTATATTTGTTACCTTACTCTTTCTTATTAATGGCTCTTTTTCATCTAAGCAAGCCTATAGAGGTCTTACTTTGCTCTATAGCAGCAAGGATTTGAGAATTATTTTTGTTTGGGTATATTTTGTTGAGTTAGTGATATATATATATATTAGGGTGGAACGAAAATTTTTATTTTCTTTTTTATATTTCTAATAGTGCGGAAAAGTTACCTATTGATGTAAAAAAGACAAAAATATCTCATCGGGCTTGCCAAGGTTATACGCAGCAGTTCTGAACGCAAGCCATTGACAGGTGCCGTTCCGTTCATTATCCGGATCTGTACCCAATGTGGAGGAATTGGAACTTCATTCGCTGAATGTATCCACCTATAACGAAGGGGTGCACAAATTTGGAACATATGTAGGGAGAGGAAACTCCTGTTCATATTGACCTTCACTTGATGTATGGGAGTATGCTGTTTGATATTGTACTTTTTACGCTTGTTGTAGGATATATGATGAAATGCATTTGAGAGAGGGGACATGGTCTTATTTACGCGACCACCCCGAGTAGTAATTATTCATCTCGTAAAGTGAGAGTAGGATACTTGACTGTCATACTTAGAATTTTTCAAGGTAGACCAGATTTTGTGTATTATTTTCTTTCTTTATATATATTTACATACGCTTATGAGGCCTAGTTCTTATATGGGCCTTCATCACTAGTCGCAAAAGTAATGCGATAGTTCAACGTTAAGGGAACGATGGAGGATTAATGATCTTCATTCATCTGAACGTGGTCAACAGTCCACTATTCCTTTCTTTTCTCTTCAAGCTGATATTCATAAGCTATATCATTGAGTATATATTAGCAAAATGGGATATAATACGGTCCTGAAAACATTTCTTATATATCGGGATAATTAACCTGTGTTATTGAATAAATCACATTTTCGACACCATGTTAGAGGAGCGTTTATGGAAATTTGGAATAAAGGTTATTCACAAATGAGCGTAATACAGAGGGAGAGAGGTCTGTATAAGAAAATATTTTACTACGGCGAGAAGAGAGAGGAGGATATCGATGTAAGCGAAAAAATTTTTAACTCGTTAATAGTCCGTTAATTTTTTTCGAAATTAACGTGTATTTTCTAAATGTTTAGAAAAATAGTAACGGTTAATGCTTGGATTCGAAGGATTAAGGAGCGGGTTAATGTCGCCACCTTCTTGTTTGATGATTTTGTGTAAAGTTTTATGACGCCATATCATGTTTTACTGATGGTATATTCGAGACACGCGTTTGGATACTATAACCCTTCATTGAAGTATGGCAAATTTATTACTTCCATTCCCTCATGGCGCTTCCCTAAAGCCGAAAGTGGAACGGAGAGGAGGGCTGCTAGGGAGCGTGACAAGAATATCGGGCGCAGTTTTGGCAAGCTCTTTAAAAACCCACGCTAATTTGCTTCTTTGAATGAAAGCTGCACTACAGGCGTTGACATAATGTCCCCTCACTCCTAAATTAATACTGTAGGAAATTTAGATGGGAATAAATATAGCTCAGTCTCGTGGCTGTATATTAAACAGAGCCTTTCGTCTGCCTACTTTTAATTTGCTTCACTGAAGAGTGAAAGGACTTAGACTTTTGTGTTTTTATTCTGGTAGAAAATGGCAAATTGCTCAACCTATTACCGTACCACCTTGCGTAGTTTTGGTTTTTGTTAGCAGCTCTCTTTAGTATCTCCATGTTTTATGTTCAATGAACACCAATGGCCTCTAAAAGAATATTATCTAGGATCTATGCTCCTAGATCGCTTAGCACAGCAACTTTTTATGTAAATAATTTCTTTATAAATACAATAATCATTTAGAATTAGAGTACATTTTATAAGCAGGAAGCATGTGTGAGAATGAGAATGAATGCTTGGCTTTAAACTTAGAAGTTTGGAATTCATTATGATTTGCCAGTTAAATTTTCTATGTTTGAAAGCCGGATGTCGCATGTTATTTAGCTGCGCTGTCTGATTCCGGAAGTGAAAGTCTTTGTGTTTATTTGAGTATAATTATCCATTGGAAATGATAGCCTCATTAGTGTGGCGAAAGTTTTGGCCTCCCTATATTGAGGCTAATACTAAAAGGCAAATTTTGTCATTCAAATTTTCCTTTCGTTTTAGATCTTTTGGGGCTACCATCTTGCCCTTTACGGTTGTGCGCTAATATTGGATGAGGGACAAATATGGGGGGTTTGAGTCCCTAAAGTAGATTGGGATACTGTTCTAGATCCTAAAATTATAACTGAGTGGAAAAGGGTTGCTTTATCTCTTAATAAGGCTTCTGAATTATCTTTTAGGAGAATGGTCCTTGATAAGGACAAGGTTTATGGGTTGCATGTATTTTGTGACAGCTCAAAAACCTCTTATGGTTTTATAGTATATGCATGCTGTGATAACATTTCTGAATCTTGGTCTTTTCTAAGGCTTAAAGAGCGGTCCATTCTGCTAAGGAGTTGAGGATCCTTGTGTCCTTCGCACTATGGTCTGTTCGTGCTCCTGCATTGTTTCAAGTGTTTGTTTCCAGCATTGTTCTTCCTTTTGTACAGATACTTAATTTTAAATTTTTAAATTTAGTTGTCCATTGACTGTCCCCAGGTAGTGCTTTTTCTTGGCTGTTACAAATACCCTAACTCGAATCACTGGTATATTATGGCTTAAAGACATTGAACTTGACAATGAAACTACTATTCTGCAATTTAATTGGTCCTATATATTTCAGGTTATATTCTCGATACCGGGAGAGTATGTCACTCCTGCCTGATTTATTGTACTCAATGGTTGTATATTTAATATTAAATTTATTGAAATTAATATCAATAATATTCTGGGTGTATTATTGGACCTCCGATTTTTGTCTTATATGATTTTTAGGACTGTTTGTCCTATTTGTCATTTTACCTTTTGTCCTTTTTCCTGTTTTGTCCTGTTTTCCTTTGTACTATTGTCCTTTGTGTCCCCTTCTCATGCTTTTGATCTGTCTTTGTCCTCTTTATTCTTGTTTTTCACAGTTGATTATATGTCTGATTCATGATAACTCTCATCTTGTTTAAATCTTAGGTATATTAATGTGTCGGAGGCTTGATTCTCCCGCCAAATGTGCGGTACTTTACTGCTTATGTCCGTATTGCATACTTGGCTATGTTTTGAAACAAGTAAATTTTTTCTACTTTCATTCCTTAAGGAATTTGATTTCTCAGTCTCATACTTCCGCTTCTTGTGTTAAATAATCCTAAGATTCTTGGGTTTTTGGACGATGATGTAAATTCTTCCGCTCCCCATGGGAGGATTTCTCAGAATTTTTTTCTCTTTCATTCCTTAAGAGTTTGATAGTTGAATCCTCCCATTTTAGCGCTGGGCCAAGGTACACGCACTTCACCTTAGGGATTGACTGATTTTGAAATTGCTCTATTCTCGGAGGTGTTCAGCTCTTGGGGTGCAAAGGACTTTGCGAGAGATGTTGTACAATAGGGTTCGTGGTCCTCAAGCGCTATGCCAAGCTCTTGTTATAGAGAATACCTTTGTCTTCATCATGTTTCTTATGTAAGAATATAATGCTCATGCTCAATTAATCGCCCAAACATTTAGCAAAACTTGCCAGAGAAGACACCACTAACTATTGGAGAAATACCTTTCCCCAATTCATGGGGTGGTGAGTACGTGTATTTCGGGCGCACGGTCATGTTTCTTAGCAGCCACCAGAACAGTAGTGAGGTATTTACAACAATGTACATTATTTTTTAGTTTTTTTAGCCCTTGTTTTGAGTGCATTAGGTGCCCTTACCCACTCTCGCCTGGCAGCTCTGCTATACTGCGCGCCTGAACACTGTCCATAACGGAACCAAGTTTTTTACTTGCCTCATATACTCAAAGGTTCTGCAAATTCAGGGAGGCACCATCTTATTCCTTCTCACTTTTTGTTACTTGATAATTGCTCGGCTCTTCTGGCAAAATCAACGGAGATATCCTGAAGTAATGTAATTTTATTTTCCCAAGAATTCTGTGATCATCTTAATAGGTGTCATATTAAGCATATTAAAATTCTCTTTATGCTGCTTTTATATTTGAGCAGCTTGGGAAAGGCTTTATTAGGACCATTGTTAAAAAGGGTGCTTTATATAAAACTGTGTCTAAACTAAAGAAGCTTTCTTATTTTTGAACTACTGTACCACGGTTGTTATGCGCTCGTCATTGGAGGACGCTTAAAATTCCATGACCTCTCACGTATCGGTCTCTTCGTGAAAAATGATTTTATAATATCATGTACTCCTATTCCTTTCTGATATATAGTGACACTTCTTAAATTTCGGGCTTCTGTTGGTCTTTTAGTAGTACTTGGGAAGGTCCATGGAGGAGGGAGGATGGCAGGGAGTTTGTAGTTAAATGAGTCTGGATCAGCATTAAACTCTTTATAACCTTTGAAGGAATTAAAAAAGGTCTGGATGGTATGAATGAGTATTTTGTTGAGTCTCAGAGAGCAATAGTAGAAACGTGTGTATCAGAGTTCCTTTGGACTAATTCGTTATAAAGTGTGGTGATTGTGGTACTTTAAAACTGGGCCTAACATAACCTAGACCCTTGCTGGATGTTGGGTAAGGGTCATGGTGGTTGATAGGCCATGATATAGAGTGTTATTAGGTCAGTAAACAAATTAAACAAAGCAATGGTACATTACTGGGGTTTCATCATCCTCATTTTGGCACCATGTATGCCAATGGAATTGTCTACTTAACGGGGGGCCACTCTGGGGCAAATCAGAGTGAAAGAAGGGTAAGGATATTGGATTCATTCTGCTGAGAGGAATTTTAATACTGATTCCTATCTCCTCACAGTTGCCTAAGGAGAGGAGTCAGGTGTTAAGAACGAGACCTGCAAGGAACGGCCTGCTGTGAAGTTCAGGGAAGGATTCTGAAGAGAAAAGCTGGTGATTTGTAATAAAGTTTCCTTTTTAAGAAACAGTAGAGTTAGATTTAGGGTTTTAGTTTGTATTGGCTTGTTTATATGAAAGCTTCAAACTATTGCTAAATATGTTTGTGAGCGAGAGGAAGAAAGGTTGGCATGGTATTGGGATAATGGTCTCATTGCATGTTGTTTCTGCAACTGAATGTTATGGTTTAAAGTTGTTTTTACATTTGAAATCATTTCCCCATAATTTGCCCCTCCAGCTTTGTGGGGTTTTTTGGCTGTGTGATGGATATTGATAAATATTATTTAATTCCTGTATTTAAACCTTACCATTGGTTGCTATTAACTATTTTTATATATGAAATCTTGGGTTTTTTTTAAATGTTTTCATGAATGTTATATTATGTATACTTATTATATCTCTTCACTGTTTGGGTGTTTTGGAGACTTTCTTAGAAAAAATTATTATTTGTTTGGCAACATCTTCAAAAAGTTTGTTTTGTATACTTAAATAACGAGGCACTTAAAAATTGAGTAGTCAACTTGAATAACTCTCTCGTGAGTTTTTTGGTATATCGCTTCCGATCCACTTTGTAGCATTACGTCTATTTCTAAACTAAGTATTCTTTTATATTTATTTATTACTTAGTTTCTAGTAAAATAATAGTTATTTTTTTTTGCCTTTTAAAGTATTTTTTATTGAGGAATTATTGAGGAAGCATTGAGACGCAGGTGCGTTTTTTTTTATTCAAGCTATGGTCCTAAGCCCTTTTATAACTTTCTGAATTAGCAGGACTAGCAGTTTAGGTCTATTCCATCTTTTCTGTTTTATTCTAACTACTTCTCTAGCCTTATAATCTCTTATACCTTTACTTTAAGTTTGAATCAGAGTACTCCACGGATTGGCAAGCTTTATACTGTAGGTTCAAAATAGGATACTATTCAACGTACCGTTATTTACTAGATTAATTAAGCTCACATAAAGGCTTCCCTCCAAGTAAAAATTCTTGGAAAATTACAGACTAAAGTAATTTGAATATAAAATTTTAATGTGAGTTATAATCCTGTTTTTTGATTGAAAATTAACTAGTTTACTAGTTAGGCTAAGACTTCCTCATTTTTGGGTAGAGCAGTTCACTCAAACTGCTTGTTGATTGCGGGGTATCAATAATCGGAGAAGGGACATTTACCTTGGATGTAATTCTCAAATATTATGAATATGGGATATAAATTAGTATAGTATTAGGAGGGGAATTTGGGATATATATATGGATATATGTAATTATATTTATATATGTATATAGTATATATATATTATATTTATTATATTTATATATGAGATATATAGTATTAAGGCTGTGCGATATACATTGGTTTTTTGAGATTATATATATACTACTATATATATAATATAATACTATAATATGAGATTCCAATTCCAATTATATATATATCATCTCCATATATATATTATTATATTATATCTAATATTATTATAATTACATATTATATATTTATATACTATTATTATATTAATTAATATATAATATTATATATATATATTATATATTATTTATATATACTATTTTATTTAATATTCATTTTTATATTTATTTAGAAATATATTTATTCCTGTATTTACCAACCTTTAACTATTAGCATATTTAACTATTTTTTAAATAAATTTATACTTGGTTCTTTCTTTTAAAATTGCTTTCAAGATTTTTAGAGTATTTCTTGTATTTACTAGTATTTGGACTGTGTTTTTTAGACGTTCTTTGGATAAATATTTATTTTTGTTGGCACTAGCAAAAGTTTGTTTGAAAACTTAAAAACGACTAGCACTTGACACGAGAAGACGATACACTCGCTTGAGTTGGTCATATGGCGCTCCGATCCCCTGGCGGAGCACGCTATTTTAAACTAATGTATGGCATTTTATAATTATTTTAATCATTAGTTCTTTGTTAGGCTGGGCTTCAAAGTGTTTGGGGGTTGCCTTTATTAATCCTCAGATGAGGAATTGTTCTCTCTATGTGCACTTTAGGAAGGTCTCTTTTTCTGCGAACCGTCCTAATCCCTTTGATATTCTGAATAGCAGGACGAGCAGTTTAGGGATTACTACTGGCGGGCGGGTGTGTGTTGTGATTGCTAGACACTTCCTTAAGCCTCTAAATCCTTATACTTTACACAAAAGTTTGAACAGAGTATCCACGGAGTGGCCATGATTTGTAGGCAAAACTAGGTACTCTCTACCTCACCGGTTTAATGGTACCTAATTTAAGGCCTCCAAACATAAAGACTTACCTCTCAAGTTCCTTTTAGGAGAATGGGTCTTGAAACAAAACTTAAAAATTCAATTTGATTAATTTAACATTGCTATTTATTATATATTGTTTTTTGTTTGTAAATTAACTAGTTAGGCTAGACCTCCTTTTATTTGGGTAGAGCAGTTCTCTCAACTGCTGTGATTGCATAAGTTATTTCAGAATTTACTTCATGGTAAATTCCCAACATCTTTCAAGAATTTCAAGAATGAACTTTGGACTATATATAGGCTATTTTGATTTATTAACTCAAATCTTGTATTAGGGACTATTATATATAAGCTTATTTGTATATTCTCTTGATACTTTGGCTGCCGTTGCCTAAACTTTGAGTAATTTATAACGTAGTTGTTTTTTTGTAGAAATATTAATATTCTTACCTTTTTAGTTCTCCATATGTTTTTATATTATCACTATGTGCTGATATGGATAGAATGCAGTTACTTAATAATCTCTGCTACATTGTAGAACGGACGTATTTAAAAAGACAGGAGGGATTGGAGGCTTTAATTTGTGTTAGCTAGATTAAGAACTAGCGGTAAGTTCCCGTTTTATTAAAGATAAGAACTGTCTGAATTAAAGGGATATTTAAAATTTTTGGAGAAGACAGATAAAAGTATT
>JABUQX010111955.1:0-38923 GCA_015478945.1 Trachelipus rathkii | reverse complement strand
GTGTGTGTGTGTTGGTGTGTGTTGTGTGTGTGTAGTGTGTGTGAATGGAGCTCTTTATTTTTAAATTATGTTATTATGGTGTGTTATTACTGCTATTGTATTTTGATTTGAATCCTATGTGTTTTATAAATAGCGTGCCTTGGTTAAATAGTCCTTTTTACCTTTTTATTAAAAATTGTGCATAACAAATAAATATCGTGTCCACAGTTTTATCGTTGTTTTATTTACTTGGTCGGTCGTGATTGTGGTTCGATGGTTGGTGGTATGTAGGTTGCTAGAATTATATATAAGGGTGCATTGTAATTCAAAAAAGTTAAGAGATTTTTTTTTTGCCCTAATGTTTAAATTAAATATCACCATAGGTGGTGGTCGTGTGATCTATATAGAACTTTCTTTTATTAATAAGAGATTCTGTGTTTTTGTGGTATATTACGGCTTATTAAATTACTGAGAAGGGGGATTCTTTAACCTATTAAATTTAAATTAATTTAGTCAGACACTATATTATGTCAAGGAAATGCAGTTTAGGGTTGGTGATTTATTGGATTTTTTGAGAGAGAGAAAGAAAATCAATTGTTTGAAATTTTTTTTGGATTAACTCTTAGCTGAATTCGCAACCGAGATTTTTGGATTTTTCAGATTCTCTCAAGATCGAAAGCCTAAAAATGTGTACACAAAAATTTTTTTATGTTCGACTTATTATTTATTTTGAAGTGACTAATTCTATCCAAACTATTTGTTTAAAGTTCCAAATCCTTAAATAGGCCCATGTCTGGACAACAATTTGCAACAGGCAACACTAAGAGTGCCGGGAAATATCAGACCATTGCCAATTGTTTGCTTTGAAAATTGAAAAAAAAACAAAATATTATTAAATTTTCATAATTTGATAATTATAGAATATCGATATTGCGTTAGACTACTTTTAAATTTTTAATAGTGAATAAGGCCTCTTACTTACATACGTTATAGTTTTAACACCTGATATTATTATTTGTATAATTGCATAAATGTTAATCACAGAAATTAAAGAACCTGGTTTAAACATGCTCCTTTTGTTGACAATAGTTAGTCAGAAAATTTGGAACAGCTAGCCTTGCTATAATATTATTCATTTTTAATTTTCTTTCCTCATTCCTATTTAATGTTAAATCACTTAAATTATACAAAAAAAAAAACTATGCTATATAATATATATATATTTATATTATATAACATGATTATATATTATATATAATATACTATATTATATATTTTATATATAATCATATATATATATATATTATATATATATTATGTATATATATTTTGCTCATATGTATAAATATATTTAGTGCAATACATATGGTAAGCATCCTTAAATAAAAATGCAATAACCTCAAAAAATTCCTCCATAACAGTCTAACGTAAAAATAAAACTCATTTTATTAATAAGGAAATTTTAGCAAGTTTTAATAAAAAAAAAATAAAATAAAATAACAGCATTTTTACAAAATTCTACATTGTAAAAATGTTTGGGGAAAACGTATACATAATACCGGTGATTTTAGACAATACGAGAAATCGAGTACTCGAGGGAGCGCAAATGTGCCAATGTTTGTGAATTTTTTCTTTCGTTTAACTAAAAGGATACCCCAGCGCGTAAACAACAAAGATGGACAGACAGAGTCTCTCGGCCCTACGGGGGGACGACGGGCGGAATTCGGACGACTTGCTGTCCCACCGTCAGCTCGAACCCCAAAAAGGTAAATAAACAAGAAAAAAAAATTATAGCAAATTAAACAAAACACTATCGAGGACCCTTGTCTGAGGTCAGTTTGAATTGTGAAGGTTGATGAGAACGTACGCTTGCCAGAAATAAGATTATACTAATATTAAGGCGTTATTAATATTTAAAATAAACTAATAGTTTGGGTTTCATCGATCGATGAATTGCTTGCTTAAATCAAAAATTGTTATTTATTTTCTGTAGCTGTTTTTGTTTATAAAGTTACTTGCATGGGCTTTTCTGTAATGATGCCATATATATATATATTATATAATATTAATATATATATATATATATATAATATATATAATACTATATATTATATATTTATATACTATATTATATATATATATATATTTTTCTGCACACTACAGATATATTAAGTATCCAACATCTATATATATATTATTTTATCCTATATAATATTAAGCAAAATAAAAAAAAAAAAAAAATCATGATTTTTTGATATCAAAAAGTCAAGTGAAAAAATCAGTTGATTTATTTCAATTATCAATTGATTTTTTCCGTGCCATCCCTGACATGCAGAAATAAATTTACGTATTCTGATTATTTACTTCGATGAGGAATATTACGTTGCGGTTAGAATTAATTTAATAGGGTCAGATATTTCTGTTATGATGGGATTTCAATTGTATTCCATTCATAAATATATAGAGCTATATTAGTTATATTTACTCGTGTTGGACATTTGTTTTTCTTAGGCAGCCATTTTGTGTAAGTGTACTGGACTCAAAGCCTAATAAGGCTAGGCGATACCATGAGTTACCAGTTCAGTGATGTATGTAAGTTAAGTAACCGTACGGCTAAGGGAGTGGAGTACATGAAATACGGTCACATGGAAATACGCATACACATTCGATGTTTAGTTACACGTTGATTTTTATATTTTATTGTACGTATATGAGTGTATATTTATATTATATATTATATATATTATATTATATATATATATATATATATAATATAATATATTATATATATATATAATATATATATATTATATAGTATATAATATTTATATATATATATTATTGCCCTTCATTTTCCGCAACGCCCCCCTATTATATATACATATATATTATACTCGTAGAGTGCAACATAATCGAGGGAATAGATTGTTGATGACTCAGTCATCAACATTACACGAGTTGTCATTACACACATTCACATACACATAAATCGTCCACACACACGTTACCCCTCCCCCTTCTCTTATCCCTCCATCGCTTACCCCACCGCTATTCTTTTCTCTTCTTTCGTGTTGTCATTTACCCTCCCCCCTTGCGTTGTTACCATGACTAATCATCATTGCCTTACCCCCCTTTGTTCTCTTTCGCACACACACTTACGTTTTCGCGCGCGCACGTTTTGATCCGTTTGCGGCTCCGCAGACTTCGCACCGTGATCCGCTTTTCGCCCCATTCCCGCACCATCGGCCGGGGTCCGGGTTGCGCCTTTGCGTCTTCGTTCGCATTCTATTTGTCGCTTCATGAGGCGAGAGGGGTTTTTACCCTTACTTCCTAACCATTTCTCTTACTGCCCAACTTGTGATATAAAATTGTGGCGGGATGGGAACTCACGAAATCCGTCCTCACAGCACCTTTCAGCTCAGCTTGTGTGAATTCGAGAGAGACCGAAAGCCTTACCCCGGCTTTTCGCTTTGAAGGCCTTCAGGTAGTAGAAGTACAATAATTATTATAAGTGGGAATTTCCCTTGGAAGAAGAAGCTCAAGTATATTTTACATTAAATAAAATTGATAAATTTGTTTATTCCCCATGCTGCTTTGGGAACTTCACGCTAAATTTAGCTAATTAACCGTGAACTCCAGGGAGATTAAAATCGAAGGAAATGTGGTCAAAATGGATTAAAAGCTTACCTTTTTCTTCAAGCCTGATTACCTTTTAATCTCGCCCTCAGGGCTAAAAGAAAGATCAGGATTTCTTGTATTGCCTTTCTTGATGAAGTATATTTGGGAACATGAATTGTAGAGCATATTTTTATTTTTATATTATAATATATTATATTATATAATATAGTAATAGATAATATTTAGTATATATATATATTATAGTAAGATATATAGTGGATAATATATATGTGATTACATCGGCCTAGACTTGAATATAACAACTAAGATTAAACTACTCCCTGACATTAAAATACTTACTACTACTGCTACTACTTACTACTACTACTAACGTATGTTTTAAGAGATGTATATATACTACCCTACAACAAACTTCTCCCTACCATGACTTATTTATAATAAAAGCACTACTACTTACAATTCTACTCCCGTCGTTTCGTCTTCGTTGTTGTCATTTTACAGGACTTTCAAGAGATAATATTTCTTTTAACACACCACACCCCTTCAACGTCCCTTTTATTATTTTATTATCATATTTATTTATATTAATTATTTCTTTTCCTCTTCGTTTTGTTCATTACCCTACCCCTTTGTTTTTGCCCATGACTATATCATTGCCCCATCCCCCTTGTTTCTTCCGCACCAACACACACGACAACACACAACACACCACACACACACAACACCACGAGCGTTCGTTGATGACGCTGTCATCAACGCATGGGATTGTTTATACACACCCTCACCCCCCTTCGTCATTATTATTTTTATCAGTATATATATTATTATTATAATTTTATTATTTTATTATTTATTATATTTTTTATTATTATTATTATATTATTAATTATTATTACGATTTAAACACAAAGCCGAAAGTAGTATATTTTTCTTGAACGTAGAGAAGGAGAGAGAGGAGAGCCTCTCCCCCACTAATGTCAATGTTCTACGTATCCTCTTTTTCTTCTATCGCCGTTTCCACATCTTCTTGCATTCGGTATCTTCTTCTGTCTTCTTCTTCTTCTTTGACTTCGTCTTTCTCGTTACTTACGTATCTTGATCGTAGGATACGAGAGTATCTTCTGCTTCGAGTCTTTTTCTTACCCTCTTGTCACGCTTCTCTTCTATCTTACGTTTGGGAGAGAGAGTCTTTCGAGAGATTCTTCGGAGAGATGAGATCTTCTTGCTGGCGATTCTTGTACTTTTTTTTTTCTTCTATCGGCAAAGTAAAGTCATCGTCGTTCTTCTTCTTCTTCTTATTCTTTCTTCTTCTTCTTCTTCTTGCGTTCTGTCTTCTATGTATCGTCTCTTCTTCAAGCCACCATTAAACAACGTACCAACATATATTTCATCTTATTAATATACACCTCTCTTTTTATATTATTATTAGTGTTATTCACTATTTAGGTCCAACTTATATCTACAAACATAGTTCTCAAGAAACCAGATCAGTCAATATTAAGCCACAACAACTATGATTAATAACATCTCAGGCCACAACAACACATCAGTACAAGAACCAGCGGTCTGGTCAAGCTAAAGCCACTGCAAACATCTTTACTACAACAATACATCATCAAAAGTCTCAAGACCATATGAGGTCATAAGGTACCCTAGGCTCACAAGTTAATACTTTTTATGCAACTCTTGAAACGAGACATGTTCCTCATAACAACAGACAAACTAACAACAAACAGACTCGCAAGAAACATGGACCTTTACAGCAATCAACAAATCGAGACGAACAATGCCAAGACCAAGGTTCACCATCGCTTTTTAGTAATCTATACCTAGAATACACTTACACATTATACCTAAAATAAAAAATTTGAAAGTAAATATCCATCTGATAAACATTTTTTGACACCACCTCACTCACAACAGCAACAACACTAAACGACAACAACTAACGACAGCAACGAGTAAACTTACCAACTAGAGCACTTACATGCAGCAGTCGTTCTGAAACACAGCTAAAGCTAACAAGCAAGAATACGAGAAATCGCGACCACTAAAAACAAAGACCTTTTACGACTTTACTGCTTTACTGCAGGCATATTACTCGCTTTACTAGTTTGTATATAACTTTGCGTGTTTAACCTCGCGCTTACAGCTTCTTTACTACAATCCTAACACAGAAAAGCCAATCTGGGGTATTCATGGTTTACAACCCTCAGACACTAAAACCACATTAGTAAAAACTTAAAGCGTGAGATTACCCTAGACATACACGTATCGTGACTTAAACTAAATAGCTTTTATACTGCTCTTCTTTAACTGACTTTCTTACTCTACAATTAATTACATTATACCTTTACACCCTCAAGTGACAAGTTTAAAAAAGCAAGCTTTAAACATTAACTTCTCGAGATTCGTAGTTAACTCGAAACAATATGTGAATACTACACGTACCACAATCCAAAGCTGGTTCTACTGTGGCTTTAACTGCTTTAACTTGCGTTATTATAACTCACTCACTACATTAATCTATCCCTCCTCATGATTAAACAAAAATTATGTTATCAACGTTTCCTAAAAATAATATAGGGTTCCGTGGTAATATTTTTATAATATATTTTATTATTTAAGTATTGATATTATATACTATTAAATTATTAATCATTTTATGTATTTAATTGTAATTATGTATTATTATCTGCGAATTATTATTATATTTATTATTATATCTATTATTTATCTTTTTTATTTTCTCACACTTGATAGGCCCTCAAGGCATTTTCCAAAAGCCCACAGCAGCCAAGGAACTCCTGACCCACAAGGGTTTTTACTAAACTATATTTTGCAAACGGTTCAACACCCCACAAACCCACTTTGGCAACATCAGCTACAACAACAAAACAACACATCACACACCAAACATAACCCATGCACACTAACGACAAGAAACAGAACCGCCACAAAACAACAGCAACTGATGAACATGTTAACAATGACATCTACAACGAACCACGTTAGTGACCACGTACTACTTAGTACTACTACTTAATCTAGCTACTAACTACTACGCACCACCGGGACATATGCGTGGAAACTGAAATTCTACTACTACCAACTCCTGTCTACTCCACCAGCATGAAACCCTGAATCTTCTCTAACTACTAATACCCCATATCCTAAGCTCATTATTATATATGTGCTTCTACAACGACCACAGACGACAATGAGCTACTGCTACTCTTTACTTTACTTCCACAACGAACATGGGCTTACGTGTACGTATATAAACCTACCACAAGCCATGACTCTATTACTACACTACCTACTACTACTTACCACTCGACATGAAACTGAGAAATCCTACTGACTACCATTCCCCGACTACTATCAATATTCATGAAGTTGAATCTTCTACTACTAATACTACTAATCTACTACTAACCCCTTCAACGTACAGTTAGATTAGTGGAACTATTATGACATACATACCTATAGTCCAAAACGGTAAAAGAAGTTCAAGCTATTATATAATTTTTCTGAACTCAGAGAGAGAGAGAGAAGAGATAGAGAATCACCCATGTGACGGGAGAGAGAGAAGAGAGAAGAGAAGGGATTAGAAGAGAGAGATTTGGCAGAGAGAAGAAAGAAGAGAGGAGAAGAGAGAGAGAGAGAGATCCATTAGTAAAATTATTATTTACATTAAGTAAATTTTGAGGTCATAATGTGGTTAACTCTATCCTCGATTCCATAATCAGATTTATTAATATTTTTATATTATCATTTTATCTTGATTCTTTATTAATATATTAATATTATTATCATTAATTGATTATTATTTTATTATTATATTATTATATAATTTTATTATTTATTCTATTATAATTAATTATTCATTATAATTATTTTGAATATTTTAATTATTGTATAGGTTTAAAAACCTCTTGAAGTAGACAAGTTACTTCTATTTTCTTGTAACTTTGCTCATGGTCTGGTTCTTGTGCTTCTATATACTTAGAAATCATCACCATTACGTACTTTCCAGGCTCTTATGTGAAATCTTTCTTCTTCTCTCTTGACCTCGTATGCTCTCTTGCTGTCTTATGAGTGGGGACGTTCTCACATCGGATCTGTTCTTCTCTTTATCATGCTAGTCTCATTTACATGGATCTTCTTCTTATACTCTTTCCATGTCGTCTGCTAATTTCTTCTGGTTCTTGACATGATCTATCTTGCCTTTATCACTATGACTGTTCTAGTCTACTCTATCACTAGAATATGGATATTGCGCTTCCTTACTGTCTTAGTCCTGTCTATTTCCGCTCTACTTCTTCTTTCTTCGTCTTCTTCTCGTTCTTCCTTCTTTCATGCTTCCTATTACTGCTACAAACAATCCATGAAGGCGGAATCTACAACCGACGCAACAACGCAAAGAGGTAAGAAAACCCCAGAACACCCCAAGAACGTTGCACCAGACAACAGACAGCACATTCAATGCATGAGACAAAAGCATCGCACTGACAACAAAACACCCCAACTTACAGACAACAACAAACTAACAACGGCCATGAACATTCCCTCATCTCCGCCCAACAGCCGGCACCCAGACCATCATACCAAACAATCATGACCATCCATTTCACCTATGTCTATTATAACTATTAATTTTAATCAGAAAAACTTCCTTATAAAAACTTATACTCTCCAAACTATTATTTTTTTTTTCAAAGAATGATCATAGCACCTCGAGAATCAAAAGACACACAAAAACACACCACAGAATTCCTAGTTGAAACAGCGATCTAAGCCATACATCGAAGCAACGAGCAACAACAACAAAAACACCAACAACAAAGCAACCAACAACCAACAACAAACAACAAACAGACCAACAACTGAGACAAAAACTCATGAAATAAATATAATTAGACACCCAGAGCCTGCAATTACAAAAACCGGTGAACAGACCCAAACATATGTGAGCACCCACAGGGCCTATATATATATATATTATATATATACTAATATACCTATTATTAATTATATTTGATATATATATATATATATTTATTATATATATATATTAGATATATATCATATATACTATATACCATATTATATTATAATATATATATATATATATATAATTAACTACTACATATATTAATATATTATACAACCGTTGCTTCCTAACAACGCAGAATCGGACAATGACACTTGACTTTAACTAGTAACACCACTACTACCACCATGTTAGAAGACGATTGAGTTACCTCCCTAATTACACTGACCTAAATCTTTCTTACTCACTTATATCTAGACTAATTAATATATAATAAAACATATATATTAATTTTAATTTAATTAAATTTTTAAACCTCCTTAATATCTAACATATATTTATGAAGACTTTCTCTAAACTTAGATAATTATAAAATATTATTATTTTAGTCCAGTGAGTCAATCTTTCTAACTGTTATTTTGCAAATTTTTAATCACTCATATTGCAATGATTATATTATTGTAAGATTTAAAAATTTATTATTTATTATTAAATTGATATCTTCCTTAGTTATATAATAATAACCTAATATCTAAATTTTTTTCGGATTAAATGTTATTCAAAGAACTGAATAGTAGTAATATTTTTCTACACAGAAAATAAATAGGAGAGAAACCGAGAATTAGAGAGGAGAGAGAGGAGAGAGGAGAGAGAGAGAGAGGAGAGAGAGAGAGAGAGAGACGAGGAAGAGAGAGGTAACTTACCAACAGCAACTTTCAGCAGATTATTTCTACCTCAGAAAGCTAACGTTCTACATCCGCTGAATTACAATGGTAAAGCTTATAGCGTATTACAAAAGAGATCAACGACAAAAAACAATCAACGAGCCGCATAGAATACAATGACAACAACAACAACAACAACAACAACCAACAACAACACAACAAACACCAGCACAACGAATAGGCCAGTTCACAAAATCATAAAGCTTTACATCTTGAAGCCAATGAAGCCTGGGTATAATACATAACCAGAATCAACCCCGCAACAACAATGCAAGCCATGCCATTCACATCATAAAAGTCATGACGATCTGAAACCGTTGAACCTTGAAGTTAAATCACAAGTAATGTAATCAAACAGTATAAGAAGCAACACAAAACAAATCGCCAATCAACAATTAAATTAACTTCATACAGGATTTGTTTGCCAATGAAACGCTAGAGTATTAGAGAATGGCAAGTTCAGAAAGAGACGTTATACGCACAAAGCATGAAGCAACAGTTGATTGAAGATCAGACACGTTGAGCAACACCCGAATCGCGACATGAATAGGAATTGATCAGTAAAATGAACGAAAAGTCAGCTATTACAAATGGTTATAACTAATATAATAATTTAAAAGAAATTTCATTAAAAGCATAGGAATACTTTATCAGGAATGTGTATATTGAATGGTTTAAAACAGTTAATTGAAACACGTAAAACATGATTAAATCTTAGCGCAAATTAGACTTGAGCAACAGCGGAATTAACAAAAGGTCTTTTAGCAATTTTAATGCATTGTAATGCATTACGCTTGAGTCAGTGTGCTTTAATGATTTATAATGCTTTATCTGGGGTACATCATTTTAATGTATAATGGACTTTTTAAATTAAAAACATTTGTTTTGTTTTAATGTAATCTATGGTTACATATTATAGAAATATCCATCTTGTTAACTGAAAAATGCTATTTCGATACAGTTTTTTTGTTTAAAATGAATAATACTAGACGATGTGGGAGCCCTCGGTCCGAGGAGCCGAATGCAGTGTGTGTGTGTGTGTAAGCATGTTTTGTTGTGTTTTTTTATTATTATATGATTATTATTTTATTATTTTATTATATTAGTTATTATTATTATTTTTTTTTATTATTTATAATTATGATTTATTATTTAGTTGTTATTATTTTTTGATTATTATTATTATTGATTGATTATTATTATCAAATTATTCATAATTATACTCCTTTGATCAATGCTGGATGAAGAGTTTGGTAGATCATCTTCGGCTTCTCTATGTCAAGAAAGAGCAAATACACGTAAGAGTAAATATGGTGATAGCCACCCTCACTACCACTACAACATACTACTATTACTACTTACTACTACATCATCGGGATTCAAGCCACCATCCCATGAACTAACCAACAACAGTAACAGAGAACGACACAAACTCGTGTATAAACAACAACGGGTATGCAAACTCATGAGTAAGCCCAGAGTATTTTAACACCCCCAGAACGCTAAGCATGCGTCCGTACACGTGAGCCCGGAGTGTGGCTCACGCCCGAGCTTCTTTCATTTTACGAATGTCTATTGAACCACCACGCATGGTGGGACCTTGTAATTCACAATTCACACGCCACACACACACACACACACAACCGCAAGGTATATATATATATATGCCTATACCTGATATTAGATATTAATATATATATATTATATATATATATAATACTATAATATATATATATATATATATATATATATATATTTAATATATTATATATATATACTTAATTATATACACTTCGATTGACTACCTGCTTTCATTCATATTTAGCATTGTGCTAAGTAAAAAATATCAATAATATATATATATGCATAACATGTATTTATTAAATCCATTCTAGAGATTTTATTTTAAAAAACAGCAATTATTCAACGTACAGTATTATACTATTTAACCAGTGCTGGTTCTGCAAATATTTTCAAAGTTTTTAAATAATTATGGCATCTGCTTAATTTCTAAAGTTTTATATTATTATTTATTATTATTATTATTAATTATTTTTATTATTTTATTATATTATTATTATTATATTATTATTATATTTATAGTTATTATTATTATTATTATTATTATATATTTTATTATATTTTATTATATTTATTTTATTCATTATTATTATTATTTATTATATTATTATTATTATTAATTACTTATTAATATTATTATTATTATTTTTCATCGTTATTACAACGAGCTGAACACCACTAAACCCATTCACCGGTAACATTCCGCAGCTCCATCGTTGCGCATCGGGATGCTCAACAAGAGGTAGCCTAATTAGTGATCAATGAAATCATCCCTTGTTGCAACGAAAATAAGGTAGAATACAACATAACCATGATGGTGTAAATATAATAATATAGTCAAAGATGAAGTTCATGTTTTAAATGGAAATAATAAATACATTATATGCCTACCACAAATATTAATGCGAACTTCAGAAAATAAATTCCAATAAAATACAAGCTTAGAGCCTGCAGTTAAGCATTCTAGCAATGACTATCATCAAAACACGATTTCTATACCAAAGCACAAACTGTGACCAGGACGAACACTTTCTATAGCAGATGCATATATAAATATCTTCTACACTCAAATTGCTTTAAGGGTAACAAATACAATTAATTATCACTTATCTCCTTTACAAAGAAACTAAGAACTCCGTGGAGCAATCTTTACATCATGATCGAAAGTGTATATCACCACATTAAGATTTAAAACAAATATTACATTTAGCTTTGTAAATTTATACTCATCATATATAAAGCAATTCTTGCGTGTTAAACGCAAAACAACCAATCTAACATATAAAAATTGGCCTTGATCGGATCATTACGAAGGGGCATTTGTAGGTACCAACCTGTATACAACTTTATTAAACAACAATGAAAAGCGGAAAGATCAAATGATTCTTATTTTTTACTATTTATATGAATTTAAGGTAAATACATAGGATTACGCCTTGAGCAGCTAAGAGCGGAGTCCCATAGTCAAATCACTAATCAACTAGCAGCAAGAAAAATGATGTTATACTTAATTATTTTAATAATTATTATATATTTTAAATTTTCGTATAATATATATCAATATTATATATTACAAAGACATCTTATTAACGTATATTGGCATTATATTATTATTATTATGTGATTTGATTATTCCTATTGTTAATATCTTAATCTACTTCTCTAAGAATTGACATATATCTTTCATATTCCTATTCAGAAATATAAGAAAATGTTAACGAATAATATTCTTAGATTTAATGTAAGCTTTCTCATCTCAACCCTTCAAACAAAAATGCCTTATTCAATAATAATACTATTAATATAATCCAAATAGACAATACAGTAATGTAATTTTTATATCTAATTATAAGTGATCTTGAAAAAACCTTGAAACATTAAGTTAATAATAATAAGTAATATATTTCAAAAACTTATAAAACTTCTCATACTTTAAGTTACACACTGATCCTACTACTAATATAACCTTCCTCCTATTATCACAACCTGGGTTTCTCCTTTGACCACACACTCATTCATAAACCGACAGCTTCGGTTGTACAGGTCCCAAGTCATACGCCTTGCGTTTGAAAAAGAGTGATGGCTGAATATTATACATACTTAAAGCAAAAGGATTAACTCTGAACTCTGAATATATGAATATCATTAGCTTTGATGGTATGATAGTTTTCCATGGATCATACTTTGTAAATAACAAATAATCTCGAACATGTGCTATCTCAGTTAAGAGCTTACTCTATACTCAGTTGTTAGCTCACTGCATTACGAGATAGAAGACACGAATTATTAAGACGAAACAATAGTCGTTCTTATCAGATACACCTAACTTAATTGTTCATAAATATTGAAACAGCTTGTGGTTAAGATAGTGAAAGTTGGTCTTGTGTCGTGAGTGGGATACCTTCGTTTGCTTCCTTCTTGTTGCCCCACCAATATTCTGTTCCTCGTCAATCTTTAAAATGATTTGGGATGAGTGGAATAAAATGGCAAGGTTATAAGCTTAATGGTGACTATCAAATTGGAAACTCTGTTGTGTGTGGTAAACTCATGTTATAGGCATTATTGCATAATTGACAACTTAATTATCTCGCATTGTCGGTGCTTCACTCAACTTTTTGATATACATTTGATTGCCTGCTTATATTACGACAGCCAATCATCTCAATAGCTAAAACGTGAGATGTTAAGCGATAGCATTCAACAATTTGTAATTAATCTATCCTATCTCAAAATCTATTTTGATTTGAATGGGAAAAATGGTTTTGATACTTAGATTCTGATATCTAGTATGAGATTGAGAAAGACTTGTGCCGGCATGTGTGTTATTATTGAGGAAGGAGAAGCTTCTCTTTGCGCACGGAAATGGTGGTTGTCACAGTTTTAATGGAAATGTCTCTATTCCTTTGTGTTTTGGGCGTGCAGGGGGAATATTTAGTTGTCTACTAGACGCATTGAAATCTGATGATGTTTCGCCTGGAGTGAACTCAGCTGTAGTTTTAGTAACGAATAATAATATAATGAATGAAATTAATACTAATAATTAATATAATAACTAAAGACAATAAGAGAGGTGCTAATAGAATAGTTGCTGATTTCTTGTCACATCTCATACTTCGTGCCTTATTCATCATAAAACTCATTAATAATAATATAGGATATCTTTTTAAATAGATGGACATTACCCTCAAAGATCTAATTGAGCAAATAGATCAGTAAACATTCAAAATAGGTTTGATTTAAGTAAGTATGTGAAGAAATAGGAGGAAAGCTCTCCATTATTTATCGATATATTCAGTTTTCTCTGTAGTTATACATGACTATATACGTTGTGTCTTTACTGCGCATGGTTTCTTACTTCACAAATATAAAAAAATAACATACATAAAACATTTCTTGATCTCCACCGTTCTGGTTTGTGGACTGTGTGTGTATTTAAACATGTCAAAAATATATTTATAATTACATTTCGTAGCTAATGTACTTTCTATTCCTGTAATTTGTCTATTTGTTTACTTCTCCTTTGCGTTTGATGTGATTAAAAAGACTCACTTGTCATAGCTCACGGTGCAAGGAGAGGATCAACAAATCCATACGAAATTTGACGACTGGAAGTTACCTATCATGGTGAATGGGTGAGCTTCTAGGGTTCTAAGTATTTCTGGTTGTACCAACACGCGCACATCCTAAGCGGGTATATGAGGGTGGGAGAGGCTTTATTATCCTCTCTCTCCTCTCTCATCCACGTAAACTCCATTATCGTATACTCGGCGTTCAATTCGTATATGCGCCACCTCACATGTGACACAGAGTTCTTTGAGTGATTTTCCTCTGGAATGCTGGTTGAAATTATATAGATATATATATCATTCGTACAAGGAAGTAATTAGATTGTATGTTTTTTTGTTATTTTTCAACCTTACTATACACACCAACTTGATTTGAAAATTGTTTGGTGAATGTTAGATTCTTTTCTGTCTACTTACAAGTCATTTTTTAATTTTTTAAGTTTGCATCTTTGGAGGTTAGTGGGAGACATTTTGAAGTGATCGATATTGATCCTTAATAAGTCCTATGATTTCACAGGATGCCATTTACGTAAGTGTTATCTTTGTTGTTTTTAGGATAGATGTCTTGTAAGCAAACTTTCTTTCCTCAAGATAGTCAGATTTAGGTTCTCGTCTGAAAGCTGCGATCATCTTTATTCCTCAATTGTTATCTTGAGGTAAACTAATGCGTAATTCTTTTTATATTCTTAAAGTAATCCATCCATACACTTTTCTTTGCTAAGTAAATTTTTACATGTATATATATATTTTTAAAGGAACAGGGTACAGGACCCTTCTTGTGAACCCTTTTTGCTTCAGGATCAGAGTGCTGGATCCCTGCCTGAACAAGTGCTTTATCTTTTTAATATGGGGCCAAGGCTATTTCTTAACTAATTTCTCTCACATGTCCTTAGCCAGTTAAGCACTGTAGCAAGATTAGTGTATTGTATGCACGACCTTTTAGCTATCTCTGCATCCACTCGCGAGAACTTCCACACCTTTTCATCACGTTGTATTCTAACCTCTAAAGTCATGTCACGCCTTAATGAGATAATAATACTCTCACTCATTCTCGATTCTTTTAATGTGAAAAATAATATCTACACCTCTCTCTCGTCTCCTCTCCACCTCCTCAAGATTAATACGATTATCCTTTCTTATTTAACGGCCGGTGAGCGTCTGTTGGGGCCACCTATCATATATAACCGGATACTTACGATTATATAAATCAAGTATTAAAAACAATTACAAAAATATGTAAATTATTTTTTGTTTGTGTGAAAATATTGTTTACTTCACTTAGTGTGTGCTAATTTAAATTAAATGAACTCGACTGATTGGTGGCTATTATTATTGGTTATATCTCTTTAAATATAAGTTAATATACTATAACTCATAACATTTAAGTTTTAACTCATTAATGATTAGAAAATGCTAAAATGATAAAACAGCTAGCTCTAAAGATCTATAATTAACTAAAAATAAATTTTTTTTACTTCGGTTCTTTTTTGTTCAATCTTTTATAACATTTTATAAAACAATACTTATATTTATTTTAGAGTAGTATTCAAGTCTTACCTCTGTCTGTGATTATAGATTCAGATTTTTATTAGGTTTAAGAGCATTATGTATATAATATCTATTTATTGGATAGTCAATTCAGTACCACCATAATAAAATTTCCAATACATAATATATTAATGTTTTTTGTATAAATTTTACCCATTTGTGGTTGACACTAGCTGAAATGAGATAAATTACTCTGCTCCAATATTTCCAGTTAAAACATTTTATGTTGTGGATTATATTCAAATTTACCTAATTTTCTTTTTCTATTCATAGAATTAAAATTTCACATTTATGAAATTTTATTTCGAAAATTTACCCAATTTTGTATGTCTTCACCTAATAAATTATATCTTACAATGAGCATGGTCTTCAATCGATGCTGGTATAAAAAACTACTACTCTGTATATAGGTCTTTTTATAGATCACCGATCAAAAATCATCATCATATAGGTGGCAGAGAAGGGTATGGTTCCTACATTCTCTAGTAAAGAGATGCATATGTATATCTCTCAGATATAATTATAAGATATATATACTTAATCAAAATCAAAATTAGATTATTAACATTAGTTAGCATTAATAAAGTTTATTTATAGTTCATATAATACACAATATATACGTTAAGTATATATATAATTTTTAAAGTATAATATATAATAATAATTTTAAATATAATATAACTCTGTTAATAGATAGATAGATAGGTGATAATATATATATATATAATATATATTATATATCTATTGGGTTCGGGATAATGTATTACACAGTTATAAGTTATTCTCTCTAAGGATGGGATAATAAGATAATGATATGATGATCCTAATCTTAGGATATAGTGTATATGTTAAAGATGTTATATCACCTTGAGCTTCTATAATGAGAAATAATTAATGTAAAAGGTAAACTAAATAAATAGAACCACTACTGTGCGTTAGCCTGGTGTTTGCGTTTTTAATTGGTACAATTTTGCAAGTTAAGTCCTCAAAGAAATGGTTCTATATTCTCTCATCTCACGGTTAATGATATTTTGCTTACTGATTTATGAATCTCTAAAACATATTGCTCCTTATTGCCTGGGCAGAATCCTTGAATAATAATATTCCTTTTCGTGTTTCATTTTACTTTATCCATCATGCACAAAAAATTCTCGTCTTCTTTGAAGAAACGTGTTTACCAGGTGAGAAGATTTCTTTTTCATCTTGCTAGGTATGTTAAACGTTTTGCGAAGAAGCAGACTCGTAATAAGATATAGCATATAAGAATATAGTTTAAGCACTTAGTAAAGTACTAGCAGTCCATACGTGACAAGTGTCATTGGAGTGGAAAGGACAGTGAGTGTTCATGTCAACTAAGGATTTTTTTTGTGCCTTTATTTTGATGTGTGGCAGTATGATTCATTCTCTAAGATCTTGATTGTACTCTGGTATCCGCTTGGTTATGAAAACTGATTTTTTCCATTGCAATGGGAGGATTTTGTAAAGTCTCTACCGTAAATACAATTACACTGGCTTATACTCCCTTGGAGGTATGCCTCATCACTTTATCATCATTTTCTACCCTGATCCGTCGAATGTCTTCACATCCTGTGGTAGCAGAGCGTATTTTTGTGCGTGGAACGCTACCTTGCTACCACTCTTTTCCTTACTTTTTCTGACTTTTCTCGAGTTTTTCTATATATACGATCTTCGATATTAATCCGTGAATAGGGGTTCTAGCTCCTGGTGCTATTATGTAAGTTCCAGATTCTTTTATCAGGCTGTGTTCGTCCTTTCATTGTCATAGAGGTCATCGCTTTTACTATACTAGTGAGTTATACATTACAGTTACGTCTAGTTCTTGCTATACGATACATAGATTATAACAGTCTTTCTAATAACTGTACAGTTATGGCAGGAAGTAACGTGGGTATTAGTGGAGAGATGGGGAAGCTACATAGAGCTGGGAGGGATTGATGTGGAGAGGTGATGAATTTAAGATTTAAGTGTAGGTTGTCGGGGATGAGATAAAGTGGTAATCATTAGCGGGGTAAGTTTGAATACATAAAGCTTTCGGAATCGAGCTATTGACGTTCTGCTCAAAAATCCAAAAGTTCTACTACCAGCCTTTACAGTACGAATATCTCCTGAGCCGGTTTATACCGTTACAAGGTAAACGAATCGTTTATGTATTAAATTTGGCTCACATATGACGTAACAACCCTTTAGGTGTGAAATCACCAGACAACAACTATGTTCATCCAACAGATAATGGAGTCTGAAGGACAAAGAGGTTTGATGGTGGAAAGGTATTGCAACATACTGATTCGTAGTTTGACCTCAGTACAACTCCATACTGGGGATCTTCCTCGAATCTACCTATTTCTCGAATCATCTTATACTAATATCAACGTAGATTAGTAGTGAGGTCGGTCAACAAGAAAGTCAAAACTGTCCCTCTTTAAGTCCGAATAGGAATGCTCAGAACATTCCTCGAAATGCATAAATCACAAACCTATCCAATTCCCTGATGTTGTAAACATAGATGTAGTGATGAGTCCAATTTGTGGATGTTCTGTAAAAGGGTCGTCGTAGCTTTATCTTGTCAAAATACCGAAGACTAAATAATTGTCTAATGCTACTTTTGTGCATATATCGTTAGTTCTGATTATAGAAGGCCTAATGTGATTATCGTCCCTATCTCTCAGTTCACTTCAGGTAGTAACCAAGATGAAATTACCTATATTCAGGGTCGTACAACATATTCCGGAGTAATATATGCGGATACCTTTTCACCCCATTCTACGTTTTTTGAAGAATATTCGTAGTTTATATATTCATATTCTCTTTACTCTCGAGATCAAAACATTCGAGAATAATAAATGATATAGTTGACGATCACCATGTGTGAAGAGTTAACGAAACGTTGGCCTCGTGTGGAGGTGGAGATTATAATGCAACCAAAAGGTCTTATTGTATTGGAAATTTAGACGTTTCATCGCTAATAGCATGAGCGAAAGAATAGTTCTCTACTTGAGTGAACAATCGGAGTGTTGAACTATGCTGCCCTCGAGAATGTAACGTAGACTCTCGTTATCTCTTATATCTCTATCGATTAGAACTCAAACTTATTCTCAGAATGTGTGTAATTCTTGGATCATAATTATACTGAATATATTACTTATGTATGTATCGAACAGAAGCAAGTATTCGATTCAAAATGTAATATACTATAATAGAGTGTAGAGACGCTTTTGTTAACTAACAATTATCTTGCAACGGATAAAATAAAGTTTAATTATAACAATGATATAATGGTCTCTATAATTCCTCTCGCTTCTCATTCGAGATCCTCTTCTGTCTTCGTGTTATTATTATTATTGCATTCTCAGGTGAGGCTTTTGTCAAGCGGCTCAGAGTTCGTATATTGTATTGATCGCATCCCGTGTTGATCAAATATGTTGTGGATCAAATAGTGTATTGTAAGTTGTAACATTGACGGAGGCTCGAAGCGTGTGAGTTCAACGTTTTGTTTTTTCTGTAATGATTCGTACTCGCTTATATTTACGAGAGTTATTCATTAACAGATACTCAAGGTCAACAAATTGTGGCTATCTTAATTCCCCCCCTCCTTATCTTCTAAATAGCTCGTAATTTACGGCCTTTATACATTGTCTCGAACTGTCTTGTTTGTCCAGGGTTAATATAAAAAATGTTTTACTCTAATAGAAAGTTGACGATGTATTGCAATTAGTTGCAAGATTAATTTTGCTTAACTGCTAGCACCCTTTATTATTGATTATTCTCTCTCAATAATATATTAAAATCAATACGAGAATCAATATGTCAGCATTCGTGCAAAATCTGCATCTGCAACTCCACAAATACCATCCCAAGAGATTATTCCAGAACCATACTCTCACGCTCCAACGAGATTGTATTATTGTTGTAATTCATCTAAAGGCTCGCCAATAAAACCCATACCAAATTCATATACATAACTGCAACCCACCTATATTATATCTAAAACACAATCGATTTTCCGGGCTAATTCAATCATAATACCAAATACATCATGTTCCGTTGTACTCCCTACTTCTGGTGTAAAACTTAGCCAATCTCCAATTTTCTATCATAATTAAAAGTTACAATGTTAAATTTAATATAGTATATATATAGTCATATTAACTCACATATCATAACCTTAATTAACAAATTGACAGACGGAGTTATATCATCAACCTGCCATCACTTTTTATAAGACGAATAACATATGATATAGGGCTAGTACATACAAACTCATCCGTAGTTGTTCCCTGGTTAATTTCTATTATCCTAATTACAATGGATAATTACATAATATAAGATTGTTCCCAAACACCAAGCTCCATCCATCTAAATGAATTTTATCTGATTTAAATCTTTTCGTATTATAATTGTAAGATGTAATTACTCTCAATAAATATCTTTCAACTCTCGTTATTAAGCCCTTTAATAATTCTAATCCGTTTTATGCCATCTATATTAAAGTGTATTGAGAATCTTCCTCTAAGAACAAATCAGTGTGCGTGTTTTTGTGTGCTGAAACCTCATTTAAATCTCTCTATTCAAATGATTCATAATATAAATCCGTCGTCTAACAAAACAAAACAAAGTTCAGCTTTGACAAAAATGAGAGAGACATTTGTGAAACATAAATGAAAACGCATTACCAAAAACGCTCCCCTACATACCTTATCCACTTATCTCTTTCTCAGAAAACATACTAAATACTAGAATATCAGTCTTATTTAAACCTTCATTTTGTATTATAAGGTCTTTACCTAAAACAAACCTAACTTATCTTTAGTAAATATAAATGTATATCTCCTAGGTGGAAATAACAACCAATACTTAATACTAGCATCACTTGGCCTCCATTCGAGCCCGCTTTATATGCCATCAATATTTAGCCTCGTTCCTGTAACTAATCTTAACAAGTCAGTACAAGTTACTCGTAAAATGCTGACTATTTATACAAGATACATTAATCTGAATTCTCATTAAGGAATTGTGTGATAGGGAGTGTCTCCTCTGAAGGAGAGTAGGGTAAGGCCTCGACCCTTTCGGTTGAGGCTCAAAGCCCGCTTATACCCCCTTTCACGGTGGAGATCCACCCAAGTGGGACTTTACCCCCAATCAAAGGGTAATCCCCCATGGGGATTCTCTTGGAGGAAGATGTATTCCTTTATGTACTTTATTAAATAATGAAAAATATAAATGACTTTGTAAACCATAGCAGTTTATTAGCACACAATATATGTTAGGTATTTTATGTTCTTAGTTCTGATGATATTATATTAGGTTTATTGATGTTAAAACTTTGTTCTGTTAGTATTTATTCGTTGGCAAATATGATAGTTAGGTTAGGTTCTTTGTTTATGCTGATATCTATTGAATCTGCTGTGTAAGCATCAGTTAGGTTGTGATATGATAAATTTTTGTTAATTATTATTATGTTAATGTTAAATTAGCATTGATATTTTATAGAAAATAGGGGAGTAGATTACGTATTGTAATGTAATGGCAGTTATTTTACAGATATTAACCAGTTTACATTGTTAATGTTGGTTGTTTATTCGTATGCAAGGTATGTTATTTTAAGATATGTTATCTTTTCATGTTATGTTTAAGGTATGTTAAATTAAGGTATGTTATGTTTTTTGTTAAGTTTTGCTAAATTAGCATTGATATGTTGGAAAAGTGAGGATAGATTGTGTTTTGCATGCAATGCATGCAATGTTAGTTACTTTACCTTTGATAAGTAGGGAACTTTGTTAATGTTAGCATATTATTCATATGTAAGGTATGGTATGTTTTTTAGTTAACTTTCCTGAGGATAAAACTTTGTTATGTTTGCAATTATTCAATGGGGCTTATGATAGCTAGGTACTATTATGATAATTTTTTGTTAAATATTATTATTAGTATTAAATATTAATGTAATATTAACATTGATGTGTTAGAGATATGCTTGAAAAGTGTGAATAGGTTACATTTTGTAGGTACTGTCAGTTACTTACTGCTGTTAAGTAGGAATCTTTGTTAATGTTAGCAGGTTATTCTTACATAAGGTCAAGTAGGTTTGTGGTTTTACATTATGTTATTAGTTCAGCTGAGTTTGTAGGTAATGTTAATTACTTACTTTGTTAATGTTATCGGTTTATTCTTGCATAAGGTATGTTAGGTTTCTTGTTGTACATTATATTCCTAGTTTAGGTTATAATATATTAGCTTTATTGATGTGAAAACTTTGTCATGTTAGCATTTATTCGCTGGGCTATATGATAACTAGGTAAGTTTATGATAAATTTTTGTTAAACATCAACATGTTTAGCAAAAATTAACCTTGATGTTAGAGGTATGCGTGATGTTAGCTGCTTTACCTAGGTGTTCCATTGACGAAATATTCATATAAAAGATTTCCACCAAAGGAATAGAAGTTTCCGGAGACTAGGAGATTTTAGTTTAGGTACCACGAGTGGAACTTTCGTTCGCGCTCTACAGAAATTCTGAGGTCATTGGTCCCATTCATATATCGTCACGTTGCTCTTTGCAACTAGATATTTGCTACGACGTACAAATAGATATAATTGATCCTGCTCATATGTGGCTTGTCTAACAAAGTAATAGGGGAATATGCAAGAATTTACCTAGAGGTTCCTATTTGTGGAGACTGATGGCAGGTTGCATCCAGAACTTTAGTATCTATTCATAAGGATTCATTGTATAGCGGACCCACCAGACCTATAATGGATAATACATGTTATTTTTTAGAACATTAACTTTAATCAACGAACCCCCTTCAGTGACGCAAAGAGTTTTCGTCCGTCTTTAACTAGCAGCCTGAAGAGGTATTTCTATAGTCCTCTATCACTTAATACAGTGCATCGTATCCAGCGTAGAGTGTTAATCGCGCTTACCCTATTAAATTAGTTCGACTTAGTCTCAGTGTATACATACAAACAAATTCATCGAATTCTGGCGGCATGATTTTGCAAAGGGCCTTCCTCCAGATCAGGAATTAATATAGTGTAGAAGAAGTGCTTGAAATCGTTTCTGTTTTTTCTGGGAGGCTGATGGCGAATTACTCACTTAACCGTTATGCCACCATCATCTTCGGGTTGGCTGTCAGCCCATATAGTTCTAAGGGGACTGGTGTACTACAAGGAAATCACAGCCAAAAAAATACGTCTTTAGAATTATCATTCTAAACCTCTCGTTCTTTCTTAAGATTATTCTGTACGTGTATTTTATTTTTGATATCACTATCTCTGTCTTGTTAGCACTCTTATAGAGAGACATTTCTCGAGGAGGCCACCTCACGCATGAGTGAGGGGGACTTCAACTTGTGCTCCTGGAACTCAAATTGTCAAGATCTCAAAGAAATATTCAGAAGTTTTGATGCGGGTAAAATTGCAACTCATCAAAAGTGATGAAGAAAGAGTTTTAGGGGTATTTATATAAATACCGTTCAGAGATAGTCTAGTCTTAGTGAGCTTCCTTCATTTAAATCATTGTCTCTCACACAAGAGACAGCTTCCTGTCGGAGATTTTCAAAAGTTTTCGATTCCCGCTTTTGCTTTTTTTATGCTTTACTCCCCCGTTCACGCGTTCGAGGCCGTCGTTCCTTACTGAGAATACACACGTCGGGGAACCGGGACATGGCCGCGGCCTGGGACTGAGTCATATAATCGCTCCCGCGAAATCGAAAAATCATGGAAAAGTTGAAGCAAGGACCTGTAACTCTCTGAAGGAGGTCTCTTTTAGAAGATCATTCATTTGAGTCAAGTGACTCTGATTTAAGTATTCAATTCATATATTCTTCGATGCAAGCACTGTTGCTTATGGCTTCGTGCTGTATGTCTCGTCTGGCAGAGGGTCCAAATCTTTTTTGGTCAAAGGGAAAAATCGCTTCTGCAAAAGGAAGAACTCTTCCCGTTTGGAGTTTGTATTGTCTGTAGTTTTTGTAGCATTAAAGTGCTTTACCACAAATGGTTAAAGTGGGACGTGGTCGGTGTCAAGTTCAAAGAAGATTGAAAAACATTATTCTCCGACTCGCACGACTAACTCTTCATGGACAAAATAGGGATCTCGAAAGTCAAGCAATATTGTGAGGACATCGTGGGTGCAATATATTTTCGCGCCATTGAAGCTCGTTCGCTTTCAAGAGGAGCTAGTTCCGTTAAGTCCTCTAAATAATTTTCTATTACGTCAGATAACAGAAGACTACATCCAGCCTGACCTTCTGACCAGAGCGTCATTTCCTTCATAGAATTTCAAAAGAACATTGTCCTCTCGACCTAAATGCGGCCAAAATGGCGTCTCTTTAAAAAGTATTTTACTGGCCCATCAGCTGATACTGGGAAACAGCGCACTCCTGTTTTTGACTGTTGTTCAAGGCGGCTAAATGAATCCTCCCTGTAGCTGGATTTGTCCAAATATTCAACTTTGCAAAGCTTATTATCGTAGTAGTAGCTTGTATTTATTCACGTTATGGAGCCTGTGTCAATGATGGCCTTGTGACAGAGTTAATCCATGTATTTGAAGGACTGTCGTGTATAGGTCTACAGACAATGCCAGAAGAGATTCGTTCTTCGAAGAGAGCTTTTCGAATTTTTATGAGATAGAATATTAAAAAATTATACTCCTTCCCTTATACCACTGGCAAGTTCCCCGGACTCGTGTAAAATAATATCTGAAATACTTGTTCCTTGGATGAACATCCATCTTCAAATACAGAGCTCAGGGTCTTGATTATATCAGATGCCATTAATTATTAACATCTTATGACCGATAATATTATAATCCACATCTTGGCTGTAACAAAAAGTCAGACCACCTCACTCAAAGTTACATCATCTCAGACGTCATGACTACATCCATAAGTGGTAAAACATACTGGGCTACAAGCCACTCTTACAAATACTTCGGCTCACAAGGGCTCACATGAGGTGACTTCAGCGCGCTACCTCCCATTAAAATATTATGTTTTGCAGGAATGTCAAGATAACTCTGTGGCAAAAAGTTCAAATAATTTTGACTTTCCGTACCCACTCGCTTCACCCTAATTATTTCGAAAAACAGACCAGGTGGAATTATCTTCAGGCCTTTTAAGGCATGTTGTACGGTTTGAACTACACAAACATGGTGCGGTCACATAGTCAGTTAAAGAGTCCTGTGCTACAGTCCCCCACAGAGGAGTGTTTCATACTCATTTACACCTGTCTTAGTATTTCGTGCCGGTCTTATTTAGACCCTTATAGATTGACATGTTCATACTAAATCATTTATACTAAATCTCGGTGCTCAACGATTTGTAATCTTTCGGAGATAGCCTGACTGTGGTCTATAGCGAACAAAACTGCAGCTCTCCATTCAATCACACAGGTGAACTGTACTTCTTAGGGAATCTTTCCTACGACCCACTTTCAGGAGAATTGGGAGTAGAGATTGTTTTTTTTACAATAGAGATAAAAATCAGATTATTCTTGGAATAAGCGAAATTCCTCTGTATGGACCCATGGGTAGGAAAGCCAGTTAGACACTCGGATCTCATTACGTGTGGTGCTTATGGATTAGTTATACTTCAAATTACAACTCATTGGACGTTACCTCATGCGTTGAATTAGTCTTTTTCGACTTAATTACCTATTATTACTCAGATAATTGCTCTGATGCTATAAATTCACGATGCCGCTTCACCCTACACCACAAGTTCAAGATGACGACTATTACCTCTGTACTGCACAGACGGATTTCAATCAAAACCCTTGTCATAAACGCGTATGGCATTACCCGAAGCTTGGTGGCAAATAATCAGTTCTGGGAGCAACTTCGGCTATAGAATAGAGTCTAGTAAAGGTCACTGAATTATTCTACAGAAAGAATTCGAAGCAAATTTCCTCTCCCAGCCTACTAAGGTGGTACAAATGTGATAATAGTAACCTCTCAGTACTAGAGAATGAACTGAGAGAGATCTCTACCAGGTCAGCTTATTTTATGTATAGTATATTATATTAATTAATATAATAAAAATGATCTCTATATTTAATTTATAAGTTATAAAATAATATATATATAAAATAATAATATATAATATTTTAATAATATTAATAATATAAAAAATGAAAAAATAAATAATGATCGAATAATAGAATATAATAACTATATTGAGATATCATAATAATATGTAAGATAATATCACAATGTGTGGAGTTGGTAAAGGAACGTCCTTACTAAGGCAGAATAGGAGTGATAGTCGTAGATTTCTTTATAAATTCGGTGGACTCGACAATAAAGTCAGATCGGTGCTGTCAGGACTCTTCTGGATTGAGGGCGGACAAGTTCACAGCTTGTATCAGTCAAATATTTTTGTAATCCCTATGAAGACTTTTACGATTCGACCAACATAGATGGATTAATTTACAATACCATCCCAATCTCATACGTCATAACACAAATGTTCCCATGTCCTTCCTAGCCAAAAAATCCATCAGTTAAATATTCTAATAGAGGGGTGAAACCTTCCCCATTTTAACTACGGAATCTAGACGTCGGATGCTAGAGAAAGTTTCTATCATTTTACGCCTAGTTTAGGCTTATGAGGCTCATCAAACACAATAAGCTCGGCCTAGCCCCGGGGAATAGCTTTGCAGCAAGCATGCAAGAACAGGGCAGATATTCTGATGTATGAATGTCATCGGGCACGATTCGCATTAAATATTTCTGCAGCTGGGTTTTTCAAGAATAGTGTTCATCTAAGTAGTCAAGTTCTTGGACCTTCTGCCGATTAGTAGGTGCGCGCATAAGGCATCCCCCCCGAGGAGCGATATAAAAACATTATAGCTCAAAGAAGTGGTGTCAGAAAGAAGGTTTATTTCTTGGAAACCTGAGGGGTTGCCCAAATGCCAAAAGAGTAGAGCAGCGGTTTTTGGATATTTGAGATTTTTAATTCGCCTTTTGATTTCGAACTGTTAAGTTCTAATGTAAATAAATATAAGCATTTATTCTTCTGAAACTGAAAGGTTCTCTTTTAAAATACTAATTCGTTTTATAAGGCATATCTCATAGCCCGGCAGCATGAGCAGCCAGGAACGCAGGCTTTAAAGTTGGGGGGGGTAACAATTTTACCACTGTTCAGCTTTCTTTGGCCTTGAATTAATGTTTGAATATTTCAAATGACTGCCTTTTTTCGAAGATCTATTTTTATGTTGTGCCATTTCAATTTAACATTCTGAAAAGCTTTAACAGGTCAACTACTTTCGTTTGAGGCTTGGCCGAAACAAACTTTTCTCAAGATAGAAACCTATACAAAAGTGATAGATAAGCCTAGTGGGTGTTAATTAAATTTTCCCGCCCACCCGCGGCACATCTTAACATCTACACGTATTAACTCAACTATGTTTAGTTTATAGGTTGAAGACCTAAGGCTTTTCAAGAGGCAGAATATACTCTCATTAATATCTGACTTGCAAGTGCAACAGATATTCGTAAACTACTATATATATGTGCACAGGCCAACTATTCACTCTCCTTTTTAGAATGTTCGTCAAGTTCTTAATCTGAACTTGTGCGCATATAATATGGCATGGGAGCCGTAAGATCATCTGCTTGAGTGCTCAATATTTCATAAAATGATAGTATATTAACATTAACATTTATATAATATTCACATCAACACAGAAACTCATGTGTAGACTCCAGCACCCCTAGCTCTACCCCGGAAGGCGACCGTAAAGGGTGGAAGGTACGCAAGTGAATGATAACTCCCCCTCGAGCACCTACCGCGCTATATATTATATATATATATATATAGTTATACTATAATATATATATTTATATTCTATAACTATCAGTTATATATTGATATAATAAATATGATATATAATAGATTAAGATAAGCCACCAACATTTCGCGCATATCCGCAATATAGTATATAGATTTAATATATATATACGCTAAGGTAGTCAATATAGTAGAACTTAAGTGAGTAATATAATGAAATAGAACAGATAACTATATATACTATATTATATTTATTAAATATCAATTGAGTCCTATTTTATTAGCTCACTTATATCTCGACCCCGATCCATAATATAAATAGTATCTTGAGGGTGATTTGAAATAAAATTACTACCATGATATTTGATAAAAAGTAAACCCTATATTAGAATTAAATTTGAATATTATTATATATATATATATATAGCATAATTATAGAACAGTATATATATTACTATCTAATATCTCTACTATGATAATTCTATTTGTCTTACATTATTGTTATATAGTCTAACATTTGATTTCCATGGGTCTTGCAACACTCGAAAAACGCTCTATTATTTAGTGTATATTTAATGTTAAAGTGTAATCAGTATACGATGCTCTTCCGATAGTGCAAAAGAAGCAACTTTAGCAGTTTTCAATAATTTTTAAGAACTTCCACAACAGCCTATTTAGCAGTATCTTTTAGCATCGTTAATGTATTTAAATGATCGAGCGCAATATGCTCTCGACAATTAATTACAAAACACAACAAATCATATTCATACATATTTATTATTTTATAGATTTTAAATATAGTATTAAATAATTAATAATTAAAACTCCCCACAAAAATCACTCACATTATTTTATATGGGGAGTAAATATATATGAAAAAACCGGGCGTAACTGAGGCAGAGGAGGGGTCATGATGCTACAAAGGTTAGCAGACGTGAAGAGTTCGTGTGAGCCACTGTGTGTGTTTCTTGCGAACCCTAGATTTTGTAGTTCGAGTTATTATTTAAACGAAAGTACGAAATTAGTAAATAATTTCTCGGATATTAATATGATGAATCAAGTTAGCCACATGATAATTATTCTTTAGTTTTAATATTATTTGGACTAATATATATATGTTATATAATAATATATTATTAATTGCTTGCAATGATGAAATTATAGGGGAGTTATTCTACAGATAAAAAAATGGACTGCTATCTGACTCGTTTAGCAGCCATACCAGCAGATTACACCAGCCTCGGAGAGAATAAGGAAGTATTTGACTTGCAGAGGGTATTCAGTAAAACAAATTTCCAGCGATCGGACATACTATTGAAAAAGAGAATCTTGTGAGTAAGAAATTCACTAAGATCAACTTGCAGCCTAGGCCTATCCTAACCTAACGTATGGGCTAGGATTCCTATTGTAAAGTATATATAAAATATAAATATATATATAGTGAGACTTATTCAGATATCAAGCTTCATATATCATAGTACTCTCCCTATACACTATACCTGATAATAAATATTATGATAATTATAATTATAATTAATTATATAAAATAATCCAGCAATAGTAATATAATGAGATAAAAAATATACTCGATGATATCGATAATTATGATAAATAATGTTATAATGAACTGTAATGAAGATATTTAGTGAGCAAATTTCTTATAGATAATAAGTGAGTAAAAAGATAGGTAAGGGCATGTGAAATATTGAAATGTAGTGTGATATATGATAATATTATAATAATAATAAGTAGTAGTATATATATATAGTCTATAATATAATAGATCGGCTACATTATTGATATATATATAATACGTGATAGAGTTTTATATATATATATATATAATATATATATGCTGAACTTGTTTTTAAATGTTTTTATTTTTGGTGGGGCCTCACTGTAAGAGGCAGAAGTAGACGTTGACTCCTACTTTGAATGAAAAGTCTTAATAACCTACCCTTCAAAAGCCGCACTGAATTAGGGAGAGAGAGAAGATGAAGGACAGAAGCCGACTGAGGATGAGACAGGACGAAGAGGACGACGCATCTGAGACTGCCAGAATAAGGAAGAAGGAGGAAGTAGCTGTTCAGCGACCCCAGATCAGAACAAGCCGGCATTGGATTAAGAGCGAGATTTCTAAAGAAAGAGAGGGACTAGAGACCATAAAGTAAGCCGCAAGAGGCAGACGATAGAGAGAAGGAGGGAGAAGAGAGAGAGAGAAAGAGAGAGAGAGAGAGACGGGGAGGGAGACTTGGGGAGGGAGAGGGAGCAAGTAGTATATAAATATCCATCAGCGCAGAGAGAGAGAGAGAGAGAGATGAACCGACGTTCAATGCTTTTTGAGGAGAGAAGATGAATAGATTGATATGCAAGCGGGCGAAGATAGAGAGCGACGAGAGACGGAAAGAGTCTCGACGCCGACGAGAGTAGTTTCTGAAGAGAGGAAGGGAGGACGGAGAAAGAAAGAAGCAGCATAAAATGACGAGAGCGAAGGCCGAGAGAGAGAGAGGAGAGGAGCGAGAGAGAGGACGAGAGAGAGAGGAGGAGAGTAAGAGAGGAATAGGAAGAGAGGAGATAGATAGATGCGAGGAGACCGAGAGCAATGTAAAGGAGCGCGATTCATAACTACAATGAGTTATTTTTGTTACGCGATTTTCGGTACTCTATTTAAACTTTACATGCCCGGAGGATTATAATGAACTCAGTTTATTTTAAGGGCATATTCCAGAAAAGGGCCAGGAGAATTATCTCGAAATGTATTGGACACTTACAGGCGTAAAACACTAGAGGTGCATAGTTCTGAATCAGGCGTATAAGCTGAGTGGTTTACACCGGAATAATAAAAGAAAAAACAAACAAAAAAAAAGCTCGAGAAAAGTACGGACACTGTACAGAATAACCAAGTGGAGCATATATGTGGAATCAGCGTTATAATGCCACGTAATTTATTATGTTACGTCGTTCGTCCCCACCTCACTTCTCTAGAGATCCACAGCAATCAAGCTACGATGACGCTCCTTGGAGATTAAAGATTTCAAAAAGGGAATATCATTTGCCATTAGGGGGCTTCGAAGCCAATGGGGGACAGAGGGGTAAGGACGAAGTCGCTTCCCCTCCGAATACGATCCACCCTGAGGGAGGCCGAAGCAGATCCCGTACTTACGCTATTGTAATCAGAAAATGCAGGACTTCCTTACCTTAAATTGATATTTCTGGCTACTTTGTTTAATTATTTAAAATAAATAACTTTTCAAATATTAATTAATCTTTATACGGTGAGAACCCAAAAATGTAAAATATTTATAATTTAATTATATAATTCAATATGATATAGTTAATACATATATAATACATATACAAATATAATAATGAATAATAAATATAATAATATATAACTAATAATAATAATTATAATAAAAATGAAAATGAAATGAGTATGAAAATTAAAATGAAAATAAAAATTAAAAATAAAAAAAAAAAAATTTTAAAATGAAAAATCTAAAAAATAATACAAAAAAAATTAAAATAAAAATAACATAAAAATAAAAATAAAATAAAAATAAAAATAATAAAAAAAATAAAAATAATAAAAATAATAATTCAACTATAATATATAATAATAATTACATAATAATAATAATTAACTAATAATATTTAAGGAATCTAATACAATAGCAATTAATAATTAATAATAAAATATAATGAATAATAATAATAATTAATTAAATATAATGATAATATATGATCAAATAATGATAATTAATATTTAATAATAAATCAAATCAAAATGAGATAATAAAAATAATAATAATAAATAAAAAATTAAATAATATTAAATAGGGAAAATTGCTACTAATTACTATTTTCATTCTGTTCTTTCCTTTTTTATCTCATCTTAAAATTATTATTTGGATTATATATCTGTAATATAAAAAAATATAATATAGTTGCATGTGTATAAATATACTAATATGTTATATATATCTATAAATACTAGACTCATATATGATACTATTAATATACTATATTATATATATATATTATATTATATATATATATATATATATATATTATACTATTATATATATTATATGCTACTATAAAAAATAGTACTGTATATACCTATATATATAAAAATATATTATAGTATAATCATAATATATATATATATTATATAGTATATATAATATCATATTATATTATACTATAATTTACTATATATATGATATTTATTATTAACTTATTATATATATATATATATATTATATATATACTGTATTATATTTATATTATATATAATTACTTGTACTGGTATTATATTATTGTCGGTTATAATCATATTATATAGTATATATATTAATTATTATATATATATTTATATTATATGTATTATAGTTATATTAATATATTTAACTATATTATTATAATATATATATAATATTATATACTATATTATTAGATATATATTATATTATATATTACTATTATATATATATGATATATATATATCATAGAACTATTATATAACATTTTAATATATTACTCGTATTTTTATACTTATGAATATATATTATTAATATACTTTTATTTATACATTTATTTATACTTATATATATATATTATATTATACTATTATTATATTATATTCATTATTATATATCACTAATATATAAATATATTATAGTTATATAATGTATATTAATTATATATTATATTATATATATTTGATTTTATAATATATTATTAGTTATATATATATATATTATATATATATATATATATATTATTATATATATTATCTATTATACTTATATTATATATATATATATAATATATATAGTATATATTAAATATATATATACTATATACTATAATATATATTGTTACTATTATAATACTATTAATTATTATAATTATACTAAAGTATACTAATATATATATATTATATACTATATATATGTATATATATATATAAATAAATGTATATTATAATATATATGATATCATAATTATATATATATATATATATAATATATATATATATATTATAATATATATATATATATATATATATATATTATAGTAATATATATAATATATTATATATACTATATATATAATTATATAGTATATATATATATTGTACGCGGCGGAGAGTTGAAAAAGGAACCTCCCAACTACTGAGGAGTTGACAAGACCCAACCCGACTCGAAAAATTTCTTATTTTCAGGCTCAAAAAAAAATAGTTTATTGGGAACACCATCTAATGACGAAAATAACCGTTTCCTTTCTGTCTTTTTAGCTTCTTATATAGTACGTCGCATGCGTTAACATTTGTTTTTGTCCTCCAGTATTCTGAATAGGGAGGGATTCGCCGGACAGACAAGTCGACGTCGTTTTTCGGCATTAATGGGTCCAACCAACATTTTTGGTTTTTTAATTTTTTATGTTTTTTTATAAATGAAAAATTTATCATTAAAAATATTCTTAAAGGAAAGTTTATTTCTACTAATTATAAAAATTTGACTAAATTATTTTATTAAAGAGCTTATGCGAGTCGCAAAATGGAAATTACTCTATTATTTTTGTAATTATTTATTTAATGATTTGTAAAATAATATGACGTCCCTTTCTTCACGTTCCGCGTTGGAGAATTTCAATTAACTATATAATATCTATGATTTATATATTATTATATAATATATGTATATATATATATACTTATATTATATATATATACTATAATGTATCATAATTATTATATAGTCATAAGTATACGTTATATATATTATGTATAGTAATATATTATAATATACTATGATCATTGAAACTTGATATAGTATATACATAGTCAATATATATACATATATCAGCTATATACTATATATTTATATTATAGTACTTATACTATACAATCTCTATTAACCCTTCTCTTTTGTGTCATTTACTGATTAGTAATAAAGTTATAATCTGTTCCATATATTCTTATATACCTTTTACTTAATAGTTATAGTACCTGAGGTAATTGATGATGATGATATATACGTATATATATACTATATACTATATATACATATATATACTATATATTTATATATACTGTTATATATACTATTTATCATTACTGATATGTCACATTTATAAACACCACATAATTATATATTTACCTTATATAACTATAATATCATATATTATCTATACATTTACTATAGTATATTATATACGATATAGAGTAATTATACTACTATATATATATATATATATATACTTATAATATATTATTGTATCATTACCTGGTAGTTTATTTTTAAGATTACATATATATATTTCTATATATACTAGTATATTATATTGTCATTTATTATATTATATATTCTATATTACTATATATGTTTATATCTATTGATATATATATATAGTTTCTTTTTTTACTATATATATTCTATATAATATATTTTTTTATGATTGTCATTATATTTATTACTATAGTTTTTTTATTTATTATTTTTTTATTATTTTTTTTTTTTTTTTTTATTTTTTATTTTTTTTATTTTATTTTATATTTACATTTCTTAATACTATAATAAGTACTCTTATACATGTAATTACAGTTAAAATGCAAATATGTATTATTTTGAATTAATATGTTTCCTGTAATAATAACGATTATTCATTCAATTTACTTTTTCTCTATCAGTCTACTGAGATAATCTCCTGACCATCTTTTTCTCTAGATATATTTGCTTTTAAATGATTGATAATTTGTTAAAAATAACCGCTTGATTATTTTATCATAATATTTTATAATAATATAAATATATACCTCATATATATAATATATATATATATATATTATATATCCTGTAATAAATATCATTTTATTTTATATATAATATTATACTATATTTTATAGTATGTAGTACCTACTTTAATACATTATATATACTTGATAGAACGGAAAATTTATATATCTATATTTATTATATATCTAGTCGTAAATGGAAAAAATATAATTTATATAACTTTCAACAAATAATTTCGAAAATTGATTCCTATTTTAAGTTTTAAGCATAAATAAACTATAAATAATAAAATAGAAAGAATTATATCAGCCTTTTCAGGTGAATTACGTTTTATTTACATATCTGTATATACAGTATATAAATTATTATATTAATATACATGCGGAAAATCCTTATCTTATCATATATATTCAATATACATATAAATAAATACTACTACTCAAGTTATTTGCGGGTCATTCACACTAGCTTTACGACATTATATGTACCATATTATATTATATTATATATGATATTACTATATATATTAATTAATATAATATATATACTATATAATAATATATTATTATATATATAATATTAATATATAATTTATTATATACTATATAAATTAAATATATTTTAATATTAATTTTTATAATAATATTCATAATCATATTAATATATTTAATTATATAAATAATTAAAGATTCAAATATAATAATAGCTAATTAAATTAATTTAAATAAATTAATATAAAAATATAAATATTAATAATAATATAGTTAATATAATAATAAATAATTAATATAATTTATTTCATTCATAATTTTATCATATCATATCATTTCAAATTTATATATACAAAAATAATAATTGTAAATATCATTAAGTCTTATATTTAATTCCAGATGAATTGAAAAACTTTCTATATACCAGAATATTCAAATAAGAAAATACGAAAATATAATATAATTATAAACTTTTGATAATTATTAATACAAAATGATATGATTTAGTTATATAATTTTCATTAATAAATTTCCTTTTTGAAGAAAATGTTTCCAATATATATATTAAATTTATTTTACATTTTAATGGATAAATTTTATTTTATGTTCAATAAATATAGGATTAATCTTATAAATGCTCACATTTATAATTTAAATAAACTTATTATAATAATTATATGCTCAATTAAATGATATCTAATAACCCATATTATATCTAATAATTTTAATCAGTTAAATATTTCTGTTCAAGCATAAAGTCTTCGTTTCACAGAGTATATAATTCGAAATTAATAATAAACTTAAATATAATTCTTATAAATAAAAATTAAGTACGTTATAATACTTAAGATAGTGTAAGTAAAAATAAAATGATTAATTATTGAGAATCTGCAATTACCTTTATAAATAATTTATCATAAACATATTTAAATAAAGTTATTATTTAAATCTCAATAATAATAAAATGGTGCTAAAGAATTATTACAATATATTCGGATATCGTAACAATCTGTATATATTTCATATAGTAAGTCTACTATAATCTATCTTTAAGTTGAGATACTTATTTATAGTATATGAATTGCTATGCCTTGTTCCATATGATAATATATAATAAGTAACTATATATATAAAAGATATATTATATAACCTCTGAATATATATATATAATAGTATATTAATACATATTAATTTATTAGTATATTGAATTTCAATGTAAATAATATTACCTTATTAACTAATACTAATTTTTATCGAGATAACTTAAAATCTTAACTATATAATATAATAAAAGAGTCAGCGTTCGGTTTGTCATAAGGAATAAGTAGAATTAAGTGACAGTGATATAGATAATATATATATATTATGAAAAGAGTTAATACTGATAAAAGTTAGTAGGTATAAAAGTATAGATATAGGATAGTTGAAGTAGATATTGATTATATATATTATATTTAATGTTAGGATATTGGGGTGTGATAAGCAAAGTTTTGTGAAACAAAGTTTGTAGCTCTCATTTGTAAACTTATATTCTAAGTAATATTTTACTAATGAATTTGTGTGAATTAGAGACAAGATTTGATTTAGAATTTTGCGATATAAAGTAATTAACAATCACTTTATGCTACAGACACATTGACATTTATTGAAACTAACATTAGTAAAAATAAAATTAACTTATTAACTTCAGAGATTACGTCTTACACATAATGGATAATATTAAAATTAGTGAAATATATCCTAAAAGATTTCACCTTCAAGATTGTATATTACGAATTTACTATTATTTCTAATAAGTATATATATAGTGTTGTATATATTGTGATTTGTCACATTAGCTTATCTATGCATGCTAATGATTATGCAGTAATAGATTACCCACATTTATCAGTATTATGAAGTAAAACTATTGTAAATGCCTTTTTTCTAATATATAGATAGTACAGGATAGATAACTCTTAATTTAAGGTACTTTAATATATTGTATAGTTAGGACTTTATATGAATATATAAAAAATATTATATAAATATAAGTATAATAATATTAATGAAAGGTTTTTAATTTTTATTACAAGATTTTAAGTATTTTTAAAGCAAATAGTACATGTATATGTATCAATAATTATACTATAACCTTTATGTTAATCTTTATAGTAATATTCTAATATGTCAATGTATATATATCCTAACGCATTTTTAGATAATTCTCTGTACTTTATACTTTATATATATATATAGTAGGTAGTTTGTTAAATTAGTGGCAGAAGTTGGACTTGAACTCATATAAGTTCAGATATATAAAGAGAGATTGAGGCTAAAACTTTATTGTTCAGGATTAACAGTAATAGTAAATATGTTGATAACCCTATTGTTACACATTCAAACCCATACTCTAGTACAGTATATTAGTTTTTAAGTAATTTGGGCTGACATATTTTATTAAAATAATAAATATTATTATTTATGTTCAGTAAAGGTAATGAATTATATATTATAATAATTACGTATTTATATTATATATAATTTAATTATAATATAATATATATATATAATATATTATAATATATATATATAATATATTATTAATTTATATTATTATTAATATATAATTAATATTATATATAGTATAGAATATATTATATAAGTATATATATATATATTATATTAATATATATATTTATTATATATATATAATTATATATATTATTATATATATAATAATTAAATAATTATATATTATATATATTTATAATTAATATAATCATTAATATATAGATATAGATTATATAATTTATATATATAATATATTATTATATTATAATAATTAATATAATATCTATGATATATATATATATATATATATTATATATATATATAATATACTAATATATAATATATAACTACTATCCTATATATTATTATATATTATATAGTAATATTATAATGCTGTCTATACTAATATATATATATAAATATATTATATTATATGTATTTTGAATACTTTTTTCATTAATATATTATATATATAAATATATTATACTTTATATAATAATTAATATACTAAACAAGATTATATTAGTATATATAATACAATTTCATAACATATAATTATCATAATATATAATTAATATATATATATATATATATATATATACATATATATATATATAGTATATTATACTTATTATATTAATTTACTATATAGAGTATAATATATTATATTAAATATATATGTATATATAAATTTAATATATTTATGTATTAATTTAATTATTAATACCTATCTACTTTTACCAGTATACTAATCGTTATAATATAATATAGTATAATGATTATATATATATAATTATATATATATTATATATATAATAATATATATATAGTATATATATAATTAAATCATTATACAGTATATAATATATGATATATATACATTAATATATATATAATATATATATATATATATATTAAACGTAATATATAATATTATAATATTATTATATTCTTATATTATATAGTATATTATATTAATATATATTATATAATCATTCTCTGTAATCACTATATTATATTTATTAAATATAAGTATATTTATATATTATATCATATATTACTATATATTAATATATTTATATAAATAATATATATCAAATTATAATATATATTAATTTTAAATATATATAATGTAATACTTATTATATAATATTAATATAGATATAGCTATACAAA
>JABUQX010111954.1:12500-23454 GCA_015478945.1 Trachelipus rathkii | reverse complement strand
CGATTAACAATAATTTTATATATATATATATATATATATATATATATAGATATATATATATATATATATATATATATATATATATATATATATATATATATATATTCCGTAAATATTATTATGGGGATTCCAACAATGTATTCCTTTTCTCTGTAGCTATTGTAGTTTTTGAGATATGGATTGTGGTTTTAAAGTGAATTTCACCATATATTATATATATATATATATATATATATATATATATATATATATATATATATATATATATATATATATATATATATATATATATATATTTATTTATTTATAATTATGTCGATATATATATATATATTTATATATATATATATATATATATATATATATATATATATATATATATATATATATATATATATATATATATATATATATATATATATATATATATATATATATATATATATATATATATATATATATATATATATATATATATATATATATATATATATATATATATAATTTTACATATGCTTAGGGTGATTTTTTTTTTTGCCTAGGGCGGCATGAATGGTTAAGAGGGCCCTGCATACATGGTGGTAGTGAGTTTAATTGTGATATTTCATAGTACACATGCTGCTGGCGTTATAATTTAATTAAAAATGAGTGAACGTAAGAAATCAAAATCATATCATTTTCATGATGAGTGGGAGGAATTTTATTTCTTTACCATGTTTCGTAATAAATGCTTATGCCTGATATGTCGTGCTTCTGTTGCTATTCCCAAAAAGGCAATTTGGAAAGACACTTTTCAAGCCTACATAAGTCTTATCAACGTGACTATCCTTTAAAAAGTGAAATAAGGAAGATTAAAGTAAAAGAGCTAAAAGCGGAGTTAGGATCGCAGCAACAACTTTTTACTAAGCCTATTACACAATCAAAATCAACAACCAACTCATCATTTCGCGTTAGTTATGTTTTGGTAAAACATAAAAAAACCTTTCACTGATGGAGAGGTTGTTCAAGAAGCTTTCCTTGAGGCCAGTGCTGTTTTATTTGACAACCTTGAAATGAAAACAAACACGAAATAATAAATTCCATAAAAAGCCTACAACTCTCCCGTACAACTGTGAGTCAACGTGTGGAAGCTATGAATACAGATCTTACTGAGCAATTACAAAATGACATACAGAATTGTGCATTTTTCTCTTTACAATTCGATGAATCTACTGACATTGTCGATACAGCTCAACTTATTATATTTATAAGAATGGTATTCTCGGATATGACCACTAAAGAAGAATTCTTTACTATCCTCTCCATGAAAGGAAGAGCTAGGGGTGAAGATATATTTAAAATATTTTCTGAGTTTGCTCAAAAAACAAATCTACCACTTGGAAAATTGATTTGTATATCGACTGACTTCTATGGTCGGAAGAAATAATGGATTTATTGCACTTTGCAAAAAAAGCAATGACTTTCCAGATTTCGCCACTTTCCACTGTATTATTCACAATAATGCCTTGTGCGTAAAACTATTGAACGTTAAAGATATTATGGATGTTGCTGTAAAAATAGTAAATTCTATCCAAGCTCGGTATCTTCGTAGGAGACTTTTTCGAAGCCATATGGAAGATAATGAATGTGAACATGAAGACTGGCATCTCTTCACTAACGTTAGGTGGCTGAGCAGGGGAAGTTTTTAGAAAGGTTTTTGAATCTTCTCCCAGAAATAATTACATTTTTAAATGCAGAGGGAGAACATTATGACCAGTTAAGGACATTGCTTGGGTGCAGAATTTATCATTTGTAACTGATCTGACTGGTCATTATAATACTTTCAATACTAATCTGCAAGGTAAAGGGGAAAATATTATTGATTTAGTAAGTTCATTAAATGTTTCAAGACAAAACTAAGGCTCCTTGCAGCTCAGCTGAAAAGAAGAGATTTAAAGAACTTTCCATATTTACAGAAGCAAATAAAGTGTCAAAGTGAATATGATTTTCGTAATTACTGCTGTGAGTTGGAAACTCTTATACAAGAATTTGAAGCACGATTCACAGATGTAAAAAGCTTTGAGCCAATTTTCTCTTTCATGATTTACCCTTTTAGAGAATTCAATATCGAGGCCGTTGCTTCCGAAATTGCCAGCAAATTTAATTTAGATCCTTCCACTTTGGAATCAGAAATTATAACAATAAAGTCAGATATTTCGCTAAAATCAAGAGCAACGCAAGATGAACTTTTTTGGAAGCTAATTTCAGAAGAGAAATATCCGTGCTTAAAAACCATTTCTTTGCGTCTCACTGCATATTTTGGATCTACATATCTAGGTGTATCGGCTTTTCACAAAAGAAAATAATAAAATCGAAATATAGAACTCGCCTCCCAGATGATCACATATCTGCTGCTATCAGGCTGTGTCTAAGTGATTATATGCCAAACTTTAATAAGCTTTGTGATGAAATGCAATGTCATGCAACGGCTTCGAAAGACTGAAGCTGCTAAAGGTAAAATAATGATTTATTAAAAAATTTAAAACTAAAAATTAGTCAAATATATATATATATATATATATATATATATATATATATATTTATATATATATAGTATATATATATATATATATATATATATATATATATATATATATATATATATATATATATATATATATATATATATATATATATATATATATATATATATATATATATATATATATATATATATATATATATATATATATATATATATATATATATATATATATATACCTATTCGATCGCGAAAAGATACGGTAACCGAACGTCGATCGTGATTGTGAAAAGTCTGTGCACCCTTGCTCTAAACCCTGGCTGTGGCATGGAAACAAAACAGTGTTAATTGGCTTATTTAGTCAATTGTTAAATTCTTTAAAATGGGTGGCTGGGTGACCGTTTCTTTTTCCCAATCAATTATGTTTGAATAATTATCACCATTAAAGCTTAGTGCTTTAGGCAGTTCAAAAATTCTTGCATTGGAACTCCTTGCTCTTGCTTGAATAATTCGTTGAAAACCTAAATCTCTTATCTCTTTTCTTGAGTCCGCTAACATTTTCAGGATGAGCAAAGTACGATCTGTTTCTTAGTACACGCTCCATAACCATAGCATGTTTTTTTGTCCACGTCTTTAAGTAGGCACATCAGGTATCAAAAATATTACGTGCAGCATCAGTTGCCTTTGGATGTGACTTTATTCAAGTGCGTAAACTTTCACATGAATATTTACTGCATTTTTAGTATTTTTGGCTAAATGGTGAAAACGTATACCAGATCCATTTCTTTGCGCCAACACTGCATGGTAGTACCAGATTATTAGTGATGGCGATATTTATATATATATATATATATATATAGTATATATATATATATATATATGTTATATATATATATATATATATATATATATATATATATATATATATATATATATATATATATATATATATATATATATATATATATATATATATATTATATATATATATATATATATATATATATATTCAAGGTTGCTGTTTACAAATTCAAAATCAACTATATCCAGCTTATTTACATCTTCTTCAATTTTATTTCCAATGTTATCCTTAAAAGTTTTTGGTCCTGATGTTTGTCCACAGTTACCTCGAATATGTGTCTAAACTGAAATTTATTTGCATATAAGAAGCAAATTAACCACTGTATCGAAATAAATGTCTCTTCTTCCACAACATCAAAGTTTAAACCTGCATTGGTTGAAGGGACGCAAATTTCTACGGCTCTGGTACTTCTGCTGATGCTGCTACAACCTCTACCACTGCCTACACTGACTTTCAATAGATTCAATATTTAACCTTTCCAATTTTTTTTTGCGTCCTTCTTTTCGCACCTGTTACTGCTTTATCAATTGTCCCAAGTTGATTTTTCCTTCTTTTTTTTTTACCTACAAAGGATTCCCATTCAATAATAGGCTTCTAATTTTGTATCTACAATCATTTCTTCCATTTTTTCCTTATCATAACAGTTGCATGTGCAAATGTCAAACATCTTACTGTATATTATGATTTTACTTCCCTTTCAAACTCATCTTTGCGTCTGTTTTTTGGGATCTTATTTAATTTTGAAGCTGATTCTATAAGTCTTTGAACTCTTAAATATATTCCATCAAGTGTTATGGTTAAAATGGAAAACTTTCTCCAGATGGATTCCACGTTCCTTGCAACAATTCTATAACCACCTTTAGTGGTTACCAAACCTTTCGAAGTTGCTTGCTCTCTATTCATAACAAATAGAAAAATCTGCAGTATCTGCTTCTGAAAGAATAATCGAAGACGGAAATTCAATTGGATATTCATATAATGAATTGTAAGTTTTACCTCTAGTACACATTGTTAATATTAAAAATTTTAAATTTACTATTTGCATAAATAATAGTATATATATATATATATATATATATATATATATATATATATATATATATATAAAAAAATAGTATATATATATATATATATATATATATATATATAAATATATATATATATATATATATATATATATATATATATATTATATATATATATATATATATATATATATATATATATATATATATATATATATATATATATATATATATATATATATATATATATATATATATAAACATTAAACACTAAACACTAAACTAAATAGCATAACCATTATCAAAAGAAATCAAATGCACGATAAAAATATTGCAGAATATGATATTTACAGAAACTTGTTATAGATATCTGCATGAATGTATGTATGTATGTATGTATGTATGTATGTATGTATGTATGTATGTATGTATGTATGTATGTATGTATGTATGCATGTATGTATGTATGTGTGAGATAGTGTGTGAATATGTTGTATGCCTTACATTGCTAAACAAGAGATCGGGAGTAAATTACATATGCGACACTTTAAGATTGACTTAAAATTCATTAAGATTTTAGGGGGTGGTATGCGAGGGGTAGGGGGATCGCACAACCCTGAAATTTTGCATAGAGTATCAGACCTTGATACTGACGTCCGTGCATAGCGTAGTTTTGACAATTTAAAAAAAGGTATTTTTTGACCCACCCTAATATATATATATATATATATATATATATATATATATATATATATATATATATATATATATATATATATATATATATATATATATATATATATATATATATATGAGTAGATAATATAGTATATATATATATATATATATATATATATATATATATATTGCTTCTTTCATTTTGAAAGATGTCCCACCCAGCAGCAAGCATGACTCGCTAGAGATGCGACCTTGGAGAAAGTTATCTCTGATCTTTATGGAATTTTTAATTATGACATTGAGAACAATTTTCTTTTAAATACACCAAAACTCAGTTCCTTCACCTTACAACTCAACCTAATCTTCCAAACAACTACAGCACCTTATTCGAAAACGCACAACTCAAACATTCATTTGTTTTTAATATCCTGTTTTCCTTTTCTCGCGATGGTTTTTTATAAGGATTACATTGATTTCTTTCTAAACAAGCTTAGAAATAGCTGAATGTTCTAATGCGCCTTCAAAAAGTTTTTCACCTCAAACCAGTTGCTTTTTCTTTATGTGTTGTGAAGTTCACCCTGTATGAATATGCCCCTCACATCTGGGTTCCATTCATACGGCTCTCCTTAAAAGGTTAAATCTAGGTCTTTTGTCTTATCAACCTTCCTGCTCTTACCAGCTCACTCACCCAGGTCTCTTTCTACCAGTATAATTGTTGGCTCACTTTCTTTCAGTGACGTAAGCAGGATTTTTTTCTGGGTCTGGAATTCTGTCGCCCCCCTTGGCTACAATTCTGTCGTTCCCCCTTATCCCGGATGATAAATAGTTAGGTGTTAAGGGTAAAATTGAGATTCTTTAGATTTCCCTTAAAATTTGTATGTGAGATGTAATGTATTAGAGAGAATTGAGAGATATGTTTTAAGGAAAATAGGAGAGATGGAAAAATTTCAGCTTTGCATAAATTTAAAATTAACATTATAAGAATATAAAAGATCATACATTTTTATTTCATCAATATTTTAAGAATTTGTTTTTTAATCTTTTGTTTACGAACTCTACTTAAAGTTAATCTCTTTCTCTTTTTTTAATATTAGTGTTCTTTACAAAACCGTTCTAGGTTACGTAATTCCGATGATGTTGTAGGAAAGGAATAGTAGGAAAACAATAAATATCAATGAAATTGTAATAATTTTTAACTAGACTTTACCGAACAAACTGTAAACATCATGCATTCCCAGATCCAGTAAAATAGTCGAGAACTTGACTCAGGTGATTTCCAATACCAAGTCTTTATGAATAAAAAGTAAAGCAAACCCACTCAGACTATTTTCATTTAATGTGTTCCTCAAGTATATATTTTAACTAAATTCAGTTTAGAAAAGCTTGGTTCAACTAAAGATTTAGAAGTAGGAATTACTGCAAGTATTTTCAACAATATGTTTATATTTGGGAACAAATTTTCGGGTCATTCGTCATATCCGGCAATGGCACTTATTGGTTTTTCTTTGTCTCCAAAATTTCCACTCTCCCAGGAAGACTTCATCGTAAGGACCAATCAAGTTGAAGAATTCGAATACTGATTAAACATTGTCAGTTGAAGTATCACAATTGGTTGGAATAATGTACTGAAGAGATGATACGGTGTCCTGGTGAGTTAAAAACCTTTCATTTATCATATCGTCTAAACATGGTATAAAAATTGTTAGTCGATTGTACGTCTCCGGGTCTTTAGAAGGTGGATTGGATCGATGCCTTTGGAGACCAACAATACTTGATACTGTTATTTCAACATTTATATGATTTGCCAGTTTCAGCGAAGATTCGAACATTTTGTGGAACTCAGAATCAGCATTTTCTCTTAAAAGATGAAGTTTTTCTTGTAGAGTTGACTTGTTCAATTGCATTACATTTGCAATTGCAAATATATCAATAAATAATGCTTTTAGTTTGGATGCATTTTGAAAGATATTAGGCCAATCCCTACAATTGTGAAGTTACAACCATAGGTGGATTGAATGATGGCGTTAGTATACCATTTAAAATTAATAAAGCTCTTTTTGAATGTTCACCTTTCTATTGATTCAAATGCTCCAGAGCTGCTACTATTGGTACAAGAATTTTCTTAAAAAGCACCACAGCTACATGCCTATCACACCATCTTGTTTCACAGAGCATTTTCATTCTCGTATTATCATAATCTTGTTTCAATTCTTTACATCTTTTCTCTAAATCGGAGGTGCGCATTACACTGGCTTGAAAAAATCTGCACGTCTCTGATATTACACCCATTGCATTTCATATAGCCTGAACTTTTAATGTATCAGGGATGCACAAATTTAAGCAATGGTTTACACGGAGAGTGTACATTGCTTTGGGAAAGGATTTCTTTAAAATTGTTTGAACACCCCTGAATTCACCTCTCATGGACGAGGCTCCATAGCCCTGGCCTTTCAGATTGACTAAATCGACCCTGACCCCATGAGCATTTTCTGTACCACTCTCGCTAAGCCTTGGCCATTGACCTCGCAAACAGGCACAAATGAAATAAAGTGCTCTGTTATAGCAAAAGGATTGGGTTTTGTAATATATCTGAGGCACAATGAAAACTGTTTCACTTAGAATATGTCTTGGGATATATAATTTTCCACCCCTTTAAAACATTGTCAAAACAGCCACTTACTTTTTTCTTAGTTTGATCATCAATTGTTAGTCTGTCACTGATGATTCTATATCAAAATCAGAGCATTCCAAAGTGTTGATAGATCTTCTGAACTCTGGAAGCTATCACCTTGAAAGGTCCTTAACTCTAATGCCACGTTGAAATGTCTACCTGATTTTTCAGACGATCTTAGAAATATATCTAAACGTGGAATTTTTCTAAGCAGTTTTTCTTGCTTTTCTTTTGCTTTACCAAAGCTCTATACTGAGGTCCACTAAGTCTTTTTCTTTTATCCATTGTACATGCAGGATTAGGAGCCGTAATACAACCTTTAAAAGAAGATTTCTGCCTAAAGGGGAGGGTTTGATTTATACTTAAGTGGTACTCAATCTTAGCCCCAAATTTAAAATGTAGATACCCGAAATTCTTAATTTTTAGCCGAATTTGACGAAATAAAAAGCAAGCGGCAGCTTTTCCTGACCTCTAAAGCGTCGTTTCTGTTTTTTTTTCTGTTTGTTTGTAGGCATTTCTTTTTTATTTTCATTTTTCGAAAACCTATCTTATCTTCTTCACATTTTCCCATTCACCTAATAATTTTTTTTTCGAAATCATCAGAAACTTATACTATATATATAATATATACTATATATATACTATATAATATATTAGATTATATATATAATATATATATAATATATTATATATATAACATATAGTATAATATATATATATATATATAATATATATATATACTATACTATACTATATTACTATATTTACATATAAACACCGCCGCTCACGGCTGAGCCTAATCAAGAGGGGTCGTAGACAATAACGTCCTAGCAGACGAAAGAAAAGCAAAAGAGAGAATAGCTACATTCTCCACCCGCCAGTTGCGAACCTGGGACACTCGCTTTGTCTGGGGAGTGCTCTACCACTGAGTCTACGGGCGCTTTTTGAAAAACATAAAAATACATAAAAAATAAAAAAAACATACATACATACATAACATACATACATACATACATACATAAACAATACATACATACATACATACATAACATAACACATACATACATTACATACATACATACATACATACATACATAATACATACACTTACATACATACATACATTAACATACATACATACATACCCATATATATTATTTTATTTTTAACGATGGTAGGCAGACTACTATATATAATATAATATAATATCTATAATATACATATATGTATATACTTATATATATATATATAATATATATAGATACCATATATATATATATATTAATAATATATATAATATATATACTACTATATATATATAATACTACTATATATATAGCATATATGGGTGATTCAAAAAACCTCTGCGACCAAACTCGAGGGGCCTGATGAGCAAACGCATAAGAACATTTATTGTCAAAATAACCTATGTATTATGACGCTTTCGTTTTCCAAAGTACGGACGATTCAAGGTATCCTAGGTAGGTTGTGTGACCCGTCGCAATGTAGATTACGACGATTTAGGTACTCATTTAATGTGTATTGTGCCGTGCTACAGGTGTACCCTTAAACGCCTCCGGAAAACAGTGGGCAATACTTTACCTTGCCCCAATCATCGTTGATTCAGTACAGTGTTGGCATCGATTACGAATGGAATCACTACATCCTTCCCGAGTAACCGACATGATAATGTGTTACGGCGCGCGGCGAACGGAAAGACAAACGAGCGCACCTCATGTACGGAAACGGTTCCCACACAAAAATCACCCCACCACACCACTGTTGCTTGCCTCATCCACAGCGACTTTGAAGATAATGGACCTTCGTCCCGTGCAATTGATGGGAAAAAAACGTTTTAATACGAGGAATCCTCGCGCTTTGAAGAAAAGTTTGAGAAAGGAGTTCGCCGACGAGCCGCAAATCCAGGAAATCGGCGCACCTGCCCATGCCATGGGTCAAATTCAGTCGTCTGTGGTTCGGGTCGAGAGCGAAGGATCAAAGTTTCCATGCCACTAACACCTAAGAAAGACAAGGCATTGGGCCAAACCGACTTCGTACCCCTGTGTGCGAATAATATCCCGTTGGTTTCTGCAACCAGAGCATCGATAATCCTCCTCCTTTCCGTCACAATGTTTGCTTACCGCATGAGGCGTTGCTTCACACGTGATGCTACTCAACAGCAGGAACAAGCCACATATGGACGAATAAAATGATTTATAAACCAACGCTACCAATTGTTGCTTTTACAACCTCGCGTCAAAACACATCACCGTGTTTAACCCAATATCCTATTGTTACCTATATCAACTTCGGAGTTACACGTATGTTAAACGCACGCACACATATATAAACACTTAGCAATACCCAAAAATCTCCGTACGAAGTAACGACGATTCAAACAACCATCCACGGTGTTTATCTTACTCATCCTAACTTTAAACGACGAGTGTCATACAACATTGCTTATTTAACAATAAATGTTCCTTATCGTTTGCTCTATCAGCCCTCCGAGTGTGTCGCAGAGGTTTTGAATCACCCTATATATCATACTAAATAGTAGTATACCTATATATATTATATACTATATACTATATTATCTATATATAATATATATATACTATTATATACTAATAGTATATATATATAATATAACACTAGTATATATAATATATATAATATATATAATATATATATATATATTTATATATATATATATAATATAATAATATTATATATATATATATACTATATATATATATATATATTAGATATATAACTATACTATACTTATATATATACCTCAGTATATGTACTATAATATATAATCATATATTATAATATATCATATAATATATATATGATTATATACTAATATAATATGAGATTAATTAAATTCGCAAGCGAAACAAAACGGTATCCAAAGAATACCTAACAAAAAACGTACTATGGCAAAAACGCCACAACGATAAGAGGTCGCCTAGTCTAATATCATTGCAAACCTATAGCGGGGAGATATTTATTCAGCTACGCGTACCTTAGTCATAGGCCAGTTATGCAGTAGATCAGCAGGACAAAGCATTACACATATGCTCAATTTTGTTATATTCTTTAGATTTTGTACGTTAATTGCTCTTATGAGCTTTCTCTATATCATTAACATATTTTTTATAATTATTGAGTTTTTCTTTTACTTACTT
>JABUQX010111953.1:0-5000 GCA_015478945.1 Trachelipus rathkii | reverse complement strand
AATACGTTATTGTCAGTACTAAAACTGCATTATTTTTAATTAGAAGGGCAAAATGTAAAACATTAGAAATACATTTAAATAACTTGAAAAAGATTAATAATTACAGGCATTGTCAGGCTTGGGGGTTGTCCCCCTTGCCCACTAATACCCAAGACGATTGTGAAGCAATATAAAAAAAAGGGATATATCACCACGTTTAAACTAATATTTGTCCCCTTCCATATTTCTATCATATTTTCTTACTTTTAATATTAGCTACTTTAGTATCGTCTATTTTAATTAAAGCTTTCGTACTTCACTGGTATGCCCGTATTATGGGGAGGAACTCAACTCAATGAAAAGAAAAAAAAATAAAAAACTCAAAATACACACGAAAAATCTGATTGCCATGATCCTTATGAGAAATAGAATTCAAGACTTTCATATGTGAATGGATCGTTCTATTATTTGAGCTATAGTTGCTCGTTGGTTGCTCTTTGAAATGTGACATAGTCATAATATAAAAACTGGATAGAAGGGTCATAAAATTAATAAGACCTTATAAAAGGTATAAGAAGTTTTTAGGAATACCATTTTGATTGGCTTTAAAGGGGTGAAACTGTCACCATCTTCAATAGTTGCTACATAAAGCGACATGAAAGATAACCAGAGATAAAGATAAATACTGAAAGAAGAAAGTTATAGAAATTAGTACTCTTTGCCGTGTTCAACAGAAAGCTTTCTGTATGTCCAGTTCCACAGTAAAGGATTCACGGAGGGCCGAAGATCGAGAACCATAAAGTCTTAATGAGAAGAAAAATCCCCATTCGAACGTTTCTCTCTCTCTCGTCATACTAGTTCTCCGACATCAGTTTAGAAGAATTAAAGTGATTTCAAATCGGCCTGTTTGAGACATATTCGAAGACTTTATGAAGAGGGGTTAGAGAAACATAACAAAAATTTAAGGGTTAAGAAAGGTTCCTATTTTTTTTTACGCACAGTGTAGGCAAAAAGAAATTCATATAAAGAAGTTTCATTAATTGCGTTATAATTGGCTAAGAGTTTCAATTATTAGTGATGCTGCCATCAGTGACGCATATTAATTTGTATTAATCCATACAAGTTCACAAAGTCCGCAGGAACACAACTTGTACAGTTTATTTTCTCCAAATTCAATGATCATGACATCATGGAGCGCGATTGACGTCATAAACTTGCGGCTTTATGTACTCACTCCTGAGTATCGTCTATAAGAGGATCGGTACGCTCAGTTTCGAGAGGATCAGTGATCCAACTTATTGGTTTCCTACTCCAAAAAACCTCTTTACATTCTTTCACATATAGTTTACTGATAAAGTCTTTGAACACACTTTATCTTCTATTATCAAGACGCAGTTATCAAGATCATTGTTGAATCTTATACTCCATCACTATCCTAACTTAAGGGTAGCACTGGTGGGCTGTCATCTGCAAACTGCTAGAAATGCTTACAAGATGTCCCTGGGTCCAAATATTTATATATACTTTGCAGGGAAAAATAGTGGCCCCGCACTGGAAGCCTGGGGACAACCACTCTTGCACAATTCCCCATGTGACCCTTGATTGCCATTCGTTCATCAGTCTTATGTGGATTTATTTTTGTTGTCGGAACCCTTATTCCAATAAGCTTTTTGCGGTAAAGGTTCTAAATATTTATATATCATACTTGAAACTCTGTATGTCAAAAAAGTCGTCAGAATGTATTCCATAAATCTAATAAGGTTTGGTCTGACGTGTATGGACCTACCCGTTGTCTAACGAGGATACCATGCTGCGGAGCGCACATACCTTGTTTGACCCCGTATTCATAATTATTTCTGCGTTTCATGACCTGTTCAGGAAACTTGTTCCAAGTAACCTTTTACAACCATGAGGCATTTTAAGCTTAATCTGTCGCGCCTATAATCTTTCCTATAACCATGGGGCACAAAATGCTGTTTCCAGTTTATCTGCGCTATCCTCACCAGAATTTTTTGTTGTTTTTTTTAGGGGGATAGCTTAACAAATCCAATAAAATTACGCAGTGTCTGCCTTTGCAATACTGGTACTGTAAGTCTATATGTTATGTGCATACCAGAGCTATTAGGTCTCCAAACGTTATTATCTGAATCATTCGCGCTCAAGGTAAACAGTCGTGAGAAAACAGAAGATAAACAGTGTGAAAAAGTTGAGCGCGAACGTCCGTCTTTGCGTGAGAAGTTCGTAGCTAAATGTTTCGATCGAAATTTTAATGTGGCACCAATGTCCATTCTTACTTTTAATTATTAAAAGCTAAAAACTTTCTTCAGGTCGAGTTGTATTAATTGCTTAAATTAGATTTTCTGCCTCTCTCCTCTTGCCTTCTCTATTGACTTGGTTTTTAAGTTCACTCTCTATTATTCGCCATCCCAATTTTCAAAATATCCTCCCTAATCGGATCATTCTTAAAACATCTGTGTTCAATGGAATTTTCTGCTTATCTCTCTATTTCACCAAACAGGTTTCTGCACGCCACGCCTTAATGAGTATCCTTAAACGTACTGACAATCATTCATGCGAACATTTGTCTTAAAATGTCTCCCAATGATGAAATGAATCTTTTTGGTCTTATAATTCCTTATCCCCAGTCAGTTTATAATAACAGGGCTGTGTAGCGAAGTCTTCTTTATCAAAAAAAGTTGAAAAAAGTGAATAAAATTTCGAAAAAAAGAGAAGAGGACTTGACTGCTGAAAAATGTTGAAAAAGTGAAAAAAAAAGTTATTAAAATAGCCTACAAAGAAAATTATTATATTTGGAACAATTTTCACCTTGAAAAGAAGTTTACCATGGGAATACATTCTCACTAAAATTCTTCAAATAATGCCTTGATTTTACTGTTAATATTGTCTGAGATGTAAGAAACTTGAGTAGGTTCTTAAATATAAGAATGAAAGCATGGAAAGTATATAATGAATGAATATTAAGAGAGAAAGTCGATAATGTAAAGAAAATGGGAATAATTAAAGTACGGAAAATTTTACACTTGACTGTATTTGGTTACAGAAGAATCAAAGGCAATAATTATAAAAATAAGGGTACGACTAATGAATATATTGAAAAATCTTGTGAAATCGAAAGAATTGATAAACGTTTTTCAACGGAAACCTGTAAATTTTCCACACCTACGGCTTTTCTTTCAGATCGCTCTTTCTGAACGATTGAGTGACACCGCTTCCCACGCAAATCTTCCGGGCTTGGGACCGAAGCCCTGCTTTCAGCTAACAAGTTTTTTTCTTTACAGGCTCTCTTCCAATCTTTTCATTAGCTTCCAATAACAGTTTGCCTCCACTTCCGCTTTGCTCTGCCTCTTCTTTTCGTGTCTTCTTCAGGGCGATTTGTTTTCATCATCATAATTTTTTTTTCCTCTTTTTGCTCAATTTGTTTTTTGTTTTCTCCTTTAGCATTTTCCTGTCCGTTGTTCCAGCCGTTTCGCATGACCTTCATCTTCGAGTCTTCCTTTTATTCGCTCTCTTCTCTATCCAAGGTAGAGCAAGTGTCATTGCTTTATATGCTAAACGTCCCATGCGAAAGGAGCTCGGATGTTTAGAGAGAAATAAGGTAAGGTTTGTCATCATACATTTTAAGAGCACTGTTAACAGTGATTAGAAGCACTTTAAAGTTCGTTCTCTGACATAGATGACGCTGGGGGGCGTACTTGTAAGATTCTGCCATGTGGAAAATGGCTCTTTCTCCACCATCTGCTAGCATGTGACAGCTACAGTGAAAGCTTTACTACCTCTTTCAACTGTCTGGAAAATCGTTGAAGTGTTTACTGATGGCATCGGTTTATTAAAAAACTGAGCCCAATACTAGACTCTATAGCATTCTTTTTTCGACTCTGTGAGTTCAGCTTTTTGCGCAACTGGTATTAGTTTCCACTCATGCTAAGATTATTGTCTTTAGTGGATCTTTCCATGGCAAGACCTAGGCAATCCTCAAACTATATTTGGCAGCTTTCGTTTGGAAAATTCTCTTCTATTAGCGGGATAGACATACGTAAATTTTGTTCAACAGGAGCTCGGACCACAGATGATGTTGTTCACCAAACATGACTTAACAGATTTTCAACACAAAGACAAGTTTTGTGCTTGAACGACAGAAAACGTTTTCGTCCTTTTCACAAACATTTTCCAAGTTTGAATCAGAAAACTGGATTTCTTTCAATGGCAGTGAATGTTCAGTATTAAAAAAAAAGCAGCTCATTTTTTTTTTTATCAAGATCTTTGAAGAATTTCTGACTGGCAAATCCTTCCAAACAGTTTCATAACCAATGATGACAAAACAGAATGCAAGAGATGAATTAATGGTTCTTCTTTTTGGAGGAAGCCTGTGACAGTAATGAAGATATGTTGCGCTACATATAACAAAGTTAAGCTCTTGCTTCTCATGCGTAGGTTTTATTTAACAAGACCTCCACAATTTTCTGATTATTCCAGGTCTTTTTCATCAGAATTTGAAAACTTACATCTTCCCATTTTCACAAAAGTTTTCAAATTTTCACAAAAAACTTGTATTCAATTATTCATTAAAAATTATTTTAAACCTGGAAAATTAAAATGTTAAACAGAATCACTTGCTACCGTATGTTTTCCAGTGTCTTCGAGCTTCAATTAACGACTGTTTTGTAGTTAAACCACATCTTTAACTAATTCAGTCACAGGTAAACAGAAGTAAAAACAGATATTCCAACGGTAGAACCTACTTGCCCCAAAAAAAAGTGAAGAAAAGTGGAACAATTTGCATTAACAAAAGCTGAAAGAAAAAAAATGACTAATCAAACAAGAAAGTGTAAAAAAAGTAACAATATTATGTGTACCGCTACAAGCCCTGGTAAAACATTGAGAAAAAAATGTTTGGTAAAATCGCCATTTCGCAAATCTAAGATCTTTTCCTTATTAACTTGCAAATTTGGGCCCAGAGATCACATTCATATAAATCTTTATATTCCATTAGTCCCCCCCCC
>JABUQX010111952.1:47500-48917 GCA_015478945.1 Trachelipus rathkii | reverse complement strand
AGGAGGATCTTCTGGTTTGGATGCTAGAAGTTGAATATTGAAGTAAAGGTGGGAAAGGATACTGTCGTGGAGTGGCTGATGACGATTAATTCACTGGTTGCTAGGACCGGTGCCGAGACCACAAGATTGGCAGACTGCCTCGTCTTGTTACCAATATATAAGGGTAATGGGGACAAACCCGTAGTTTCATAATTATAGAGGCATAAGTTATGAGGTGTTGTAGGTTAAATATAGGACGATTTTAATGAAGTTGAAAAAGTACTACTAGGGAAAAAGATGGAGCGGCAAACATGTGGTTTTAGGGTATGTCGGGATTGTGGAGCAGGTATTTCCTTGAAGATGTGGTAGAGAAATTCTCGAAGAGAAGACTTTGTGCAAGCTTTCTTGATTTGGGAACAAAAGGGTATGATAGAGTTTGCAACCAGGGGAGTTGGGGTGAACATTAGGAAAGAGTATGGAATAATGCGTTGCTATTTAGGGTTAAAGCATTAAAAGAACAGTGAGGGTTGTTAGGTTAACCAGGAAGGAAGGGGTGGTTTTTTCAAAGTAGGAGTGGGTTCTGAGACAAGGTTGTGTGTATGTCTCCATGGAATTGTTAATATCCTTTATAGTATTGTAGTTAAGGTGATATTTGGAAAGGAGCTATTATGATATTTGATAATCCATGAGGGTAATTGGAAGCAAGCGTCGTAATTTTTGCTGCGATTCTGTGGTTGATTGCCCCGATTTACCAATAAGAAACTAGGCGGATTTTTGGTTTGCTATTTTAAGTTTTGACAGTGTGCCAATGAAAAGATTAAACATTAATCGCTAAAAGTAAAGTGAATGAAGATTAGTGCCAAACAAGGCAGCGATATCAATGTGGGCGTTGGATATTATAAAGGTGATCGCCGAAGCTAGCAGATACAGTTTTAGATATTGGATGGATTTGACTTTTGAAGGTATGCAAGAAGGATGTATAGGGGTTGTGAGGGTGGAAGCGTATTTTAGTTAGCCTTAGAGAACTATGGAAAGGGAAAGAATTTAAACACAAGGAAGGTAAAATGAGAATTATTTAGTGTTATTTGTTCAAACTTTCTGTATGGATGTTGAGACGTGGGCATTAAACTCTAAATGAAAAAAAAGCAGTAAGAGTTTTAGGAAATAAGGGCTTCGGATATTTGTAATAGGATAGATGGAATTAGATGTGGTAAGGTATTGTACGCAGGAGAATGATCATTTAAGAGCCAATCAAGAGGGTCGTGAGATGTTGGTCACGTGGTTAGAATGATTGATAAGTAGATGACAAAAGTTGCGTTTTTAGGTCGATGTGTAGGAAGGAGAGGGCGACCAAATGGAGGGAGTTGATGGGAGAGTAAGGAGTATTAATTACAGAGTGTTATAGTATGGATTGAAGAAAGTTAGTTAAGCATTGCAT
>JABUQX010111952.1:32500-45000 GCA_015478945.1 Trachelipus rathkii | reverse complement strand
ATTTACTAATTTTTTATATATAGTATATATATATACGTATTATATATATATATATATATAATATATATATATATATATATTATATATATATATATATATAGTATATAGTATATTATATATGTATATATAAATGAGCGCACACGCACCGCACCACCGTTGACTGCGATCGCCAACCCTTAATATATATATATAATACTATATAATATATAATATATATATATAATATATATATAATATTTATATTATATATATATATATATATATATTATATTATATAATATATATAGTATATTTATATATTTATATATATTATTATAATTATTATATATACTTATATATATATATATATATATTATATATATATATTTCTATATTTATATATATATGTTTGTTTATATATATATATATAGTATATATATATATATAATATCTATATTATATATTATATATATATATATATATAATATATATATATATTATTATATACTATATATCAACAGATTATATATATATATTACTATATACTATATATATAGTATATATATAGATATTTAGTATAATATATTATTATTATTATATTAATATTATATATAGTTATACTAAATAGTATAAAAATATACTATTTATATATTTATTAATTTTATATTATTATATATATATATATACTATATATATATATATGATATATATAATATATATAAATATCTATATATATAATATTTAGATATATAATAATTTGATTATTAGGGGTTGGCGCGGGCACAGACGTCGGTGAGGTGCGGTAGCGTGGTGCGCTCATTTTGGTGCGTTGCGGTGCGGTCGGTGGCATCAAAATTTCAGCGACCTGGTGCGGTGTGGTGGTGCGTGCGTGCGGGTGTTGGTGCCCCCGGTTCTCGGTGCCGGTGCGGAGAGAGAAAATTATAAGTGTCGGGCGGTGCGGGTGCGTGCGGTGCGTGCGTATCACGAGAATTAACGGCTACTGCGGTGCGTGCGGTGCATAGGTGCGTCTTTGGATCGCACCGCACCGGCTTCCGCACTACATTGTCAAGAAATAAAAAGAAAAATGGTTATACATATATCTTTATATTTATAATATATATTATATTGTATATATATATTATTATATATTTATATATATATATATATTATATATTATATATATAGTATACTATATATATATATATGATTATATATATTATTTTATATACTTCAGATATATTAATATTGATTTATATATATGACACTTCGTAGGGTTTTGTGTAGGAGCTGAGGAGAGGCGAACAAGGAGTTAGGAATGACATGTTTACAAGTTTTTTTTGCGAAGCAGAAATTACGCTGTGGATAATCGTTTAGGTTATAATACACTAGCAGTCTGATACCATTCTCTATTCGAGGGTTTATCAAATTTACAAATGTAGGAACAAATAGTTTTCCATTTACGATTGATTCTATCCTCTAATGATACAACACTCTTACTCTGGAATGAGGGTTCCGTAGGGTTAGTGTTCTAATGTATTACTATTGTCTTCGGATTTAATGCGATATTCTTCATATCACCGACGGTAATTCTCTCTCTATGTTGATGACCTTGCGCTATATTTAGCCGTGCAGGCTGCCTTTTCTCGAACGAAACTTCAACTAGCTACTGAGAATATTTCATAATGAAGGTAATCCCATGCTTCCATTTCTCTCCCATCAAACCCTCAGCAGTGCTTTTTAAGTAAAGGGATGCGAGACCTTACCTGTATATGACTTGCTATTCTGTACTTCACTAGTCAAATTTCTAGGTTTTCTTAGATGCCACTTAAATTACGCACGCATTATTATTTGGTGAAGGATCTTGTCATCGCGTGTTGACTGTTTTGCTCTCTGTCTCAATCTTGCGAGTTTGCTACACCGCAAGGTTATTATTTTATTTTATATTCACCTAATCCGTTCGGAGATGACTATATGGTAGTATATGGTCAGTCCTCCCCAACTCTACCCCGACTGTTAGATCTCACAACGACGCCGTTTCGTATTGGAGCCTTCCGATCGTTCCCCCGGGTGCGCCTTGAAGCTGATTGTCAAGGTGAGTGCTACTCTAATCTTGCGCATGGCGCGTATTCATAGCACAGTTATTTCGTTTAAACTGCAAAAAACCGTCTGCTCGGACACCGATTCTGCAGGAGATACCTCAGAATCTAATTACTCTGGATTTGCAAACACGGTTCATAAATCGTTATTCCTAACATCCTTGCTAAGGTTACTCCTTTCTTCTGAGAAGGTTGCACTTGGCTATTCCAGCTCACATTCGCTTGACCCTGGCCTCTCTCCATCTTGCTTAAAGGTTCATTCTTCTCATATCCATGTTTCGTGATGAATTTACTCGGTGTTTACTGACAGCTCTAAAACGGGGACAGTATGGGCGTGTTGATGCAACGTCCTCCATACCTCCCCTCAATGCTTCATTTTCGGCAGATATATGGCTTAATCGGCTTGCCCTTTCTTCGAATTTTATTCCTGTAACAGACGACTTTTATAGCTATGTTATTCAGATTCGGTCAGCGCGCTCCAGGCTTAAACCCTATTTCTAAAAGCAATGGTATCGCTGACAACAATGTTCTTCGGTGCTCACTCCCGTAAGAAACCAGATCAGTTCTATGTGACACCCCTCTCATGTTGGGGTAACTTGGCAATGAATCGCTTTGTAGAGAGGCCAGAATGGTTCTTCTTTGGTTTCTTTTAGGGAAAGCTGTTTTTCATGGGTTACCCTCCAACTTGCGATGTCTTCTGACAGCCATTCTCCCTTTCAACTGATTCTATTCCTTCTGATTCGACAAGCTTTATAAGAATATAAGCCCGAGCATTGAGTGAGTGTGTCTTCCTCCACAACGAAGCGCTCACGAGCGGGTGATCTTGACGCCTCTATGATTGACACACAGATCACTCACATTTTATATGTGCAGACCCTCCTACATCTGCAAATTGCCTCGGCACATGCGCATCTGGTCGTTATCAGCTTATTGGATTGTTCCCAATGGACCCCATTCGCCGTCGTCATTTCGATTTAGATCTAACATCTAACCAGATGTATCCCAGATCTCTCTGAATCTATTCACTTTAGAGTAACTCTTTTCTCTTGTTATCTTCAGAAGATGTGAATAGTCTTTACAACAGATGTTTGTTTATGTAATATTAGGACTATTTATAGCTCAATAGGATTATTTTATTTGTTTTTTTTATTTTTGCCCTGAATATTCATTTCGCCAATCAATTTTCCTTGCATTTAAATATGTTATGCCCAGAACTCAACCCTGGGAGTGATTATTTAACCCCAGATGTTTGGCCGCTTTCTTGCGAGCCGGATGGTGGGTCCCTGTACTGGCCTAAAAAAAATCGCGTTACAATAGAAAATTGAACCGAACTAAGTGGTGAGAAGAGGTCTACATGTCGTCTGCTTCATCATTGTTTTCCGTTGACTGGTCATTGTCTATGAGGATATTAATAACTCTTTCAGAGTTTACACGAGGATGACAAATAGTGCTTTGGATTATCGAATGATATTTTTATAATTGGCCAAAGCTAGATGATACATTTGGTTTTTAGCAAGTTAGAAATTGATCTGGATGCGGAAGCTTTTATTTTATCATCAGCGGCACGTACTGGCAGATAGATTCATTATTCTTGAATCAACATAAATCAGCAAGTAACGTCTGTATTACTTTAAGTTTGTTAATTTATACTGATGACCGATTTATTAAGTTCTTACTGTAGCTCCCCCCCCCCCCCCATGCGCTCGAATGATTGTAAAGGTGTGCCGCAATTGACCTATATTTTGAGAGAACTTCGCCGACTCTTGTGTTTGAGAAGTCACAACATTCTAATGTTAGTGGCTGACGGAGTTTGGTGTTGTTTTATTCCTCAGAAAGAACAGATTTTTTTTTTCTATATTCGGCACAGCTATCCATGAAACATTGAGTCTCGGAGATAGTTTACCATTTCGCAACATTCATTATAGTCACTCGAGATATTCACCTGTATACGTACAGTGAGAGGTTTCAGACAGACACAAAATTTGGCTTTCTGAGTAATTGTCACGGCATGATGTAGGGGAAACACAGACTCCTGATGAGAATTGACCTTTGCGGGTGGGAAAGTAACTCTAGCATTATATAGTTTGTAGAAGTGTATATCTGAAACTTATTAATTTGTCAGAACTTTATATAATTTTTCTTTCATACGTCCTTGTATAGTATTCTTTACGTGAGTGTGGTTGAGAGTTCTTCTTTCAGTTGCGCACTAACAAGAATTTCAACAGTGACGAACTCAGAAGTTATCTCGACCTTAATATAAAGTTCTGTAGATATAATTTTGCTTAAAGTCTCCGCCATCCCGCCTTTATCTTATTCGTTGTCGTGTGTCTGCATTTGCGCGCGCCACTATATGTGTGTTTATATTCGCTGTTCAGAATAAGTGCTTCGTTCTTAAAGTGATTGGTCTTTACGCATTTTGCTCTATTTTTCCTTTCTACATTTTCCTTGTGTTTGCTAGGTTAGATATTCTTACCGGAGTCATTCATTCTTCCGCGATTATTACGATGCAAGTGTCGGTTGCTGTTGTCATGAGAAACAATATCAAGTAGTCCAGACCACACTGGATAGGATGCATGCGGATATTGTTCAGCCAGTTTTGGATTTCGCAAGCTGAATATATCACATACAGGTTATTTCATATTAATATTGCAGATTGCGATTGCCGACTCAATTATGTCGCTACTTCGACGGCATAGTCTTTTGTTACTTTTATAATCAATTCGAAAAAAGTTGTTAAATTTTTTAAACTAGTATCCATCGAATTTTCTATCGTTATCGAGTTTCCGAGTGAAAGGCAATAGATCTACAGTTAATTGATTATTGCGATTGCTGAAATCCAATGCGATGTTTAAAAATCCAATTAATTAATCTATATATATATATTATATTATATAGTATATATATATATATATAATATATATGATTATATATCATATATATATATATATATTATAGTCTATACTATATATATATTATATATAATTATATATATATATTTATGTATGTGTTGTGTGTGTGGTGTGTGTGTGTGTGGTGTGGTGTGTGATGTGTGTGTGTGTGTTATTCTTTACACCTTTCTATAAGAATAGTCGCTGGGATTGTATAGTTACAACAATTTTGTTTCTTGTGATTTACAATAAGATTCGTTCAGTTTTGTACTGTGGCCATACAAAATGGTGGATAACGGGTGTTTGGAAAATTAGTACGGAAGTGTGCTTCCGCTATTACCAGTGGAGTACATGTAGATTGAGCACAGCTGTTAAGTCTGAGGTCGAGAGTGCATAGAGAAATGAGACTGTGTAGAAGGGTGTGTCGCAAGAACTCTTCTCAATGAGAGGAGTAGTGAGTTGAGGTTCAGAATTAAGAGAGTTGTCCGTATATAGAGGATGAACTAAAGAGTACCGACATTCAATTGATAGCGAATACTCTGATTCAACCATTGAAGAGGAGAGTGTAGTGGATCTTCCAGATGGCGTGAGGCATACTCTGTACGCGGGAACCGCACAATATAAAATAAAAAGCTGAGGTTCGCGTGTAGAAAGTCTGAATTCGCCTCAGACAGCAGCCCAATCTTTAGAAGCTTGTTTAAAGAGCAATATAGAACCTTCCAATTAAGGGCACTGAGAAAAATAAACACCAAAAGGTTTTCTTCAAATATTTGAGTTATGTGCTGTTCAAAGAAGATTTTATGGCTTGTGAATATTATGTGAAGGGAAATTTATGAGGACGGAGTTTTTGATATTGAAAACAGCCGTGTATCATGCCCAAGAAATTCGACAAGATCAGATTAGTTGAGCCCGAGAGGTGTCTCTAAAGCGTGAGCTAATTGTTCCGTGAAAGGACGTCTATCAAATGAGGCGCATAATGAGGATTGGTCATAGGCCGTACGAGAGATATTGTGCATGAAGTATAGGAGGAGCTAGAGTGCGTCTTTTTATGAAAGTAGAAGAGTTAGGATAAACTGAGCTATGAGTTTCACACTATTCATGATTTTAGTGAGCGGTTGCTTCACCAAGATACTGGAAAGGAGAGAGAATCAAGAAAAAAAAAAAAAAAAAAAAAAAAAAAAGATAAAAAAAAAAAAAAAAAAAAAAAAAAAAAAAAAAAAATCAGATTTAGATAGAAGCAGATCGCCCGTAAAGGCGGCTTCTCGAAAGCAAGTCTGCAATCAGAGATAGATTAGAAGAATTGATGTTTACAAATGTTTGTAGAGGATAGATTCGAAACTATAAAAGAAGAAGGGAGAGAGATTTGAGAAGGTTGGAGGTTGAGGATGCTCCTTTTTTTATACAGGGACCTTCTCCAGCAAGAATGGGAAATACCAAGTTGAAAGGCAGGACGGGATCATTTAACAAGCAGAATAGCAGCTAGCTTGAAAGCACAAATTTAGGAGTATAGAGGAAATATCATAGAACTCCCCGCCTTTTTTCTTAAGCTCTGAAAGCCAGAAATAACACATGGGTTGAAAGAAATTATCAGATATTGACATAATATGTTGGCAGGGAGATGGAGAGAAGAATAGCATGGGATCGTCTAAGGTGGAAATTGAAGCAAAATTTGAACAAGGGTCAGCTTTGGTGAGATTAAACGGCAGTTATGTTGACGGAAAATAATAAGAAGGGGAAAAATTTTGGGGCGAAAGTTGTTGATAGAATTCGAAGAAATGAGGAAAAGGAAACCAGTAAGATTGTTGCATTTTTATGAGAAAGGGGGTTTTGTTTTTATGAGAATACGTTTTTTTCACGATTTTGGATGAGATATAAGTTGCAATGCTTTCTGAGAATTTTGAAAATGAACTAAATTAAAGAGAATGTCTTTTGGCAAGCTAGCACGAGAACAACTAGAGTTGTAAACTAATGTTGTATCTAGGGGTTTAGTTTGAGGCGAAGATCAGGAGGTGCCCCTCCATACCGTATAAGTTTAGCAGGAGGAGAGGTGATGTTCAAGAATAATGAAAATAAGCGACAGGGTTTCCGAAATGTATGAAGCAAGGAGACCGTAATCAAGGCGTATTCCCCAAGTGACGAGCGCACCAACTGCAATACCAGAGGCGTCAATGCGCCATTTAATGGTGATGAGTGCGAACTCCTTAGGTTCTCGACTATCGACAGTGGATGCTATCTAGATACTTTTTTTTTGCTTAAGAGGTAAGTGTTGTTCTGTAATTGTTATTTATGGTGGCTAGTGCTAAGGAGGCTTACCCCATGTTAAGAAGAATTGGATATGAGCGCCCAAGAGCTATTGGCCAGGTGTGATGGGATGTACCTAAGACTCCATATATGCCAATGGTGGGTAATCTCATCGTTAGGTCATTACTAAAGAGAGTTATATAATAATATATTATATATAATATATCTATATTATTATCTAATATATTTTATATATATAGTATATATTATAGATATATCTATATACTAAGATATTATATAGTATAGGTATATATATAATATATATATATATATATATATATATATATTATATATATTATAATATATATCTAGATATATATATATATATATATTATTATATATTATATTATTATTACTATGATATTATATTTATTATATATTATATATTATTATATATTTTATATATATATAATATATATATTATTATTATACTATTATATATTATATTATATATATTATATATTTATATTATATATATACTATTTATATACTTATAATATATAACTATATATATTATTACTTGAATTTCTTCGCCTTGAGGTTTTGCTAAAGACTTAATTGTATTTAATTAACTTAATAAACTATATCAAAATGATAACACTTTATGGATAACAATAATCAAAAAATTGCTAGCAGCCAGCTTTCGTTTTCGTAAGCGAAACACTGTCGGGGTGTTCGATTCGTGTTTCGCTTAGACACGAAGCTTGCTGCTCTAGCGATTTTTTTTATTTTATTGTTATTATGAAAGTGTTATTATTTGTGTATATAGGTTATTTAATGTGTTAAATAAAAATTTACAATTAAGTTCTTTATCAAAACCTCAAGGGCGAAGAAAATTTCAGTAAAATACAATCCCGCCGAAGAAAGTAGAATCTCTCATTCACTAACTTATTATATATAAGTATATATATATATATTTATATTAATATAGTTTTATATATATAATATATATTATTATATAATATATTATTATATATATTATATATATTATAATTTCTGTGATGTGCCGTAGCGGTGCGCTGTATTTCTCTCTTGGGAGTGCGGTGCGATGCAGTGCGGTGCGCATTGCAAAAAGGAGAGGTGCCGGTGTGGTGAGCAGTGCCGGGTAGTTGATGGGTGGCTCTGCGGTGTGTGTGTGCGCGGCCTCCCGGTGCGGGGCGGTGTGTGCCGCAAAAATCGGGTGCTTGGCGGCTACATTATTTTATATAATAGATATAATAATATATATATATTAGTTATTACATATTATATATATTATATATATATATATATTATTATATATATCTAGTATATATGTATATATACTATATATATATATACATTGAAATAATATATTATATATATAAGTATACTATTATATATATATATATTAATAAATATATTATATATTTATTATAATTATATTATATTATTATATATAATATATATTAATAACTATTTATATAGTATATATAATTTTTTATATATATTATATTATAATATTATATATATTATATTATATATTATATAATATATATATATATTATATATATATATATTTATTATTATATATTATATATATATTTATTTATATATTAATATATTATATATTTATGTATATATAATTATCTATATTAAAATATATATTATAGTTATATAATATATATCTATAATATATAATATTTATATCATTATATATTATAATATTTATATATGTCTATATATATATTTATATATATATATCTTATTTTATATATATTAGATATGTATATTATTATATATTATTATTATTATATATTATTTTAAAATGGTATGAGAATTGATAGATGTATGCTATTGTTGTGATAAGTATCTTATAAGGGTAGAATGTTAATCCCCGCAGCAAATTTACAAAAGGCTGCTGAATGTGCTTTGAGGGTCTAGAATGATGACGATGTTATTTGATATTATGAGGGAAAGTGAGTTGAAATTAAAGCATTAAATTTTTGTGGCCCTTTGGATAAGTTTTATCATTGTTAGTAATCAATTTTTATGAAATATATTGCATGCGAAAATTCAAGCGAAATGGAAGTATTGTCAGTAGTTTGAGATAATGCCAAAATGAATTCGGACGTTATATTTAGCTTTTCGAATATAGTAGAATTGCACTTTGATTATCATTGTAAAAGCCAATTATTTGTGTTCAGTCAAAGTAGGTGCGTTAAACAGAAATATTTGATGGCAAGGAGCACGAGCAGCAGGTATGGGAATGGTATAGTCTGTGTGTGTTGCTGGAATCAAGGAGAATTGGCAGCATGTCCTACAGTTAGGGCAAGCCATAGACCATAAACTGTATTGTATAATATATGGAAACCGTATGCGTGGAAGTGGTTAGTAATGTTTAATGTCAGTTAGAAGATGAAGAAAATCGACGGAGAAAGACGAGTAGGTGGTTCCAATAACAACAAACCAAACGTTCAACATGATGATAAGTTGGATTAGAAAATCTATGAGCAAATTTGTGATTAGATTTTATTTGTGGTGATTTATTCATTTCTGTCACTAGTGATCCTCTTACAATTCGTTAAAAGAATATTTCCAGTCAGACTGCTGGAAAGAAGGAACTTTTGGTTTAATCGGAAATAAGGAAATGAAACTTTTAGATGTTAAACAATATGAATGTTAAAGTATTGCAAAACTTTAAAGACATTGACAATGTGTAGGAGTTTTAAGGATCAGAAGAGTATCCTTACAGAACTTCCATGAATATGGGGCACCATTTACAGTAAGAAATGGTATTAGGAGAAGAGATGAACTAGCATGGTGACCATAACGATATTAACCTTAATATGAAGATGTGGAATGCTATCAGGCCGTTTTATTATCTAATTGTTTCAAACATGGGACATATCATATTTCAATAAGTGTATATGATATTCGGTTAAGTAGTAGGACAACTTAAGAAGAGCATTTTGAGAGTGTCAATTGGACAGGAGGTGAAAGAAAGTTAAAACGATTTTCTTCAGTTGTTAGCTATTTGCTGCTGTAGGAAAGAAAGAAGATGAATTTAACGAACCATGTACTAGAGAATGTTCTAGCAGGGAGGTCAGATTTTGAACAAAGGTAAAGGAGTATGTAATTCACGGTGTAACGTATCTTTAAGAAGTAAGAATTATTGAAAATTTTGTTTTAGACTTGAAGACGTTATTTCCACGCATTTCGCATTGACTTACACTTGTAATATATTATATATATATATAATAGATTATATATTATATTTATTATATATTATTATTATATTATATATATTTATTATTATATATCTATATTAATATAATATATCTATATATATTCTATATTATTTATATATAATATATATATATATATATAAATATATTATATATAATACTATATATATATATATTATTATATATATATCTTATATATTATATCTATATATTAGTATATATATATATTATATATATATGTATATAATATTATATATTTTATTATATATATATATATATATATATTATATATATAATCATATATTTTGAAAAATAGTTTCCATATTGAAATCATAGACTAAGGTTTATTGATAGTTAAACTCTATCAAAAAACCAATTCTTGCTTATAATGCCATTTTCAAGCTTCGGTTACATTTCAAATTTTTTGTTTAACTAATTTTTTAATATCTTTTTTATGACCTGGTCACCATTTCTTTAAGCTTTGGATCATAAATTGACGCCATTGATTGTTGAAATCAGTCTCTGATCATAACTCAGTTGGTTTCATTCTAATCGCTTCTAAACATCTTCGTAAAATCACGTGCGACGTTCAGCAGGTATTACATTTGACTTTGTTGAATCATGCTGCTAGCAGGCTAGATGATGTTAAAATGATGGGAATGAGAGAGAGTGGGGGGTGCCGAGAAGGGGATTAGAGAGGGGTTTGGAGAAAACGATCTTTTAAAAGGGGTAACCACAAGGAAATGTTTGTTTGGGCCCGCTGAGCCTGCTTAGCAGTAACAGCCCTAATGAAATAGCTTCCCTTTAAGCAGTAGTGTATAAGGGGCGAAAAATATTTAGATAAAGTTTCTTTATGAACAGCTTTAATATTTGTATGGTGAGATACCTGTGACTATAATATATATATATATTAATATATATTCTTGCTGATTTTACGCTATTATTATATTTATATATATATATTATTAATATATCTATATATTATTTTATTATTATATATAAATAACTATCAACTTCCTATAGTTAACCATTATCTGCAAGGAGATGTATATTCGTTTTTCTTTTCTTTTATTGTAATTTAAAAACACTGTGACAAGAATTATTGACAGTTTCCTGAATTCGCTTTATAAAAATTTCATTTTCTTGGACAAAGTACGTTTTACTTTAAATAATATAATAATAATATATAATATAATATAATGAATTAATATATAATATAAATAATATCTAAACCTGTTTACTCATACTTTTGATTTGAGACTGATACAGGGATCATCTTATGAAAATATTTGTTATTAGATGAATTAATATTGTAATGTAATATATTATATTGCAATTTAATTTTATTATTTTTTATAAAGTTTGATTGTGAAATTTAACTGCTTCGAGTTCATTTTGGTGGATAATATTGTTTATATTGAATATAAATATTTTATTTCGGTTAATGATTTTTTAACATTATTTGTAATACGATAGGTATTTTCCATTCTATTTATTAGAGTTTTTTGGAATAGTCTTTCGCTACAATTTTTAGAAGGTTTTTCAAAGGAGCTTTAGACAACTTTTTCGCTTGCTTGGAACATAGAATAAGATTCATTATAAGATTTGGAAAAGTTTTGTCACCATGATTCCTCTCTGGAAACCTGGACGACAGATGTGAGTTAAAAATAGAAACGAAAAAATAAATTACGGACTTGAAGTTGCTATGATCAACAAAACTAAAATGTCCCTACATATTTATATATTTTTTAATCTTTTTTTTTAACCACCACTCACGGTCTGGGCTGTTTTCAAGGAGGGGGCAAGAATAATAAACAGGAAAACCCACCCAAGCCCTAGCTTAGCGGCATACTCATTAGGTAAACGGAAAGACATGGGCTTTAAAGAGGGGAAGATTAAATAAAGTTGTAAAAACAGAAGAAGGCAAGGAGTTCCACAGAACAGAAGTAGCTGGAAAGAAAGAGGTATCACAACGAAGAAGTCTGGGGTTTTCAATACTCACGCAATATTCATAAGAGAGCAATGCACCT
>JABUQX010111952.1:0-22500 GCA_015478945.1 Trachelipus rathkii | reverse complement strand
TACCATATGTATGTAGCGATTCAAACGGTTTGAAAAATCCTCTCTCTCTAGTTCTAACTCTTCGCATTATTGATTTTTTCGATATCATAGTGTGTTACGATTATTATTCAAAATTCGATTAAAAAAAAAGTAAGTAATTTTCAGAAATTTTTTTTCGTAAAATACAATAAAAAAAAATATTAACGCATTATTATTAAATATTAAAATTATAACGCTATATATATATATATATATATATATATATATATATATATATATATATATATATATATATATATATATATATATATATATATATATATATATACTATAAAATAATATATTATATATTATAATATATATATATATATATATATATTGGAGAGCCAAACCATCTAGGTTACGTTAACGGCAACGTAGATCCATTTAGGTTAGGTTTAGGTTCAGGACTCTGCTATTTGAGGTTATGATAGGTTTTGTTAAGTATAGACATATTAAATCAGGTTAAAATTTTTGGAGCGTTATTTTTTATATTTTTATTGAAACTATAGACATAAAATGTACGAAAATCAATAAAAATTCAAAATAACTTCAAATAGTTTGTTAGTACCATTTTTGTACATTAAATATTAATAGTTTCAATACAGTATTCGTATTAATTGGACTCTACGGAACTCCACAATTACCCCGGTTTATTCTTTTAGGCTCGCTTACACGGAAGTTTTTGATGATAGAATAACGAGTAGCGTACTCCATGTTCTGCAGCAAAGACAATAGATATTGAATGATGAAACTCCTATAAATCTATACAAGTTTTCGATTAATCGATAAAATATCGATATCGCCCAAAATCGTGGGATGATTTTAACTCGGAAAGAAACTGTCCCATAGATAAGATTTACGAGTAATTATAATTTTTAATCAAACCAATTTGGATAGTTATAAAATATCACCAGTCAAAACATATGAAATGAAAATGGAATAGTTTATATTTAAACGATGTTAAAAATAATATATAAAAAATTTAAGATCGATTAACGAATACAGTAGCTTAATGGTTGTGCGGTTAAGTTACGAGGCAAATGACCGGGGCTCGATTCCTTTCCGGAATTTGGGTCGCAATTACCCAGAATTATGCAGGTGAAATGAGAGCTTTTTCACTACAATCTTATGAACATTCAAAATGAGATTTATGTGCTATGATTTGGAAACTATGATTTAGATTTTAAAGAAATAAAATATCAGTATAAAAGCAGGAGAAACCAAAAAAGGATAAAAAAAAATAAAAGACTGTTAGTATATGGTATTATTCGATTATTATTGATGTTGGAGAGAATTGAAATATATATAGGAGCAATATATATATATATATATATTATATATATATTATATATATATTATAATATATATATATATATATTATATATATATAATATATTATATAGATGTATGTATATATATATAGTATATATTATATAGTATATATATAGTATATATATATACATACATATATATATATATATCAATATATATATATATATATATATATACTATATATAATTATATATATATAGTATTATTATATATATATTAATAATATATATATAATAAAATATATATATATAATATATATATATATATATATATATATATATATATATATATATATATATATATATATATATATAATATAGGTATGTAATATATATCACTCACACTCATAATATATAATAAGTAACAACAATATACTTACATACTATTTACCCATTACCTAAACTCAAACCAATATAATACAATAAACTATAATACAATACCCAAATATAATACTCATTATATAATAATAACAATACTAAAAAAGTATGATAAAAAATATAAACAAAACACTACCATATATATATAATATCAATATACAAAGAATAAACTTAAAACTATAGTAAAAAGCATAACTCTAAGATCCTAACAATAACTCAAACCTATATATAAATAAATATACATACTAGAATATACATACTAATTATTAACATATAAATATATACTAATAATACTCATACCATATAAATATAAACTATATATTAATTCTATATAAATTCTACTCACCAAATTATTGGCCAACATAAGTATAATAACTTACTTTTAAAATCTTTCTCAAGATAACAACTAGATAATAGATAGAACACAACTTGTTGAAGAGACCAATATAATAATATATACCATAAGAATATATACGCAAAATATAAATATACATACCAAAACAAAAACCACTAATAAACCAAATATAAATACTAACCTATAACTACTAAGTAATATATCATAAAATAAATATACACATATATTATATTCACCAACCAAACACACATACTTGAGATATCATAAAACTACCCATATCGTATAAAAATAAAATAAATAATAACTATAAATAATATAATAAACAAAATAATAATAATAAATTAAAACCACCTAAACTAAAAATCATATATAATAATAAATAATAATCATATAATAATAATAAAATAAAAAAACTAAAATATACATAAATAAATACTACAATACACAAATACATATATACCTATAATATCATACAATATCTCATAACACCAATCTCTAACATCACAATGCAGGCGCTGGTGTTAAGTGCAAACCTCGAAGAATATGGTCGCTAATTCTGTTGTTCCGGTTGTTCAATGAAAGTACAAACTCTTGACGGAATATTTCCATACTGGAACAAGTTTGTTATTCACATGAATCTATCAGTATTGAAGTAAATTAATTATTTCTTCATCCCATAACTAATCTTTGATAGTAATAATATAGTAAGTTTACACTCTAACTCCATATTATCCAATACCTCTATTTGGGATTGCTCTTAACTTAAAACTATATTAACACCTAACCACCAAAAACCATAACCAAGTATCGGAATTGTAAAAAACCTTCTTAACTAATAATTAATTATCAAAATCATATCTAAGCAAGATGTAACATACCATACATTAAATGTACAACCTTGAATATTAGCTATTTAATCACAGATAAAACATTTCTACATATCGCTCAATAAATCACCTATGTCCTAACATTAATCTAAAATATCTATTATTCTTTTTTAACAAAAAAAAAAAAAATATGCTCAGTAACAATTCAATTTACACAAAAAACTCAAAGAACATCTATTAATTATAATTCATTTTAGATATTAGGTCCGCGTTTTCACATTACATTTACACTAATACGCAGTAAGCGAGTAAGATCATTAAATGTATTTTTCTAATGATATTCCATTTCAACACTTCCTTTGAATAATAAATTCTACTTAAAAAAAAACACTTTTGCAAATTCTCTAAAGCATACTTAAGTACTTTCATCCCTATCGCACTAAAAATGGTCACCCTTCTTCATTTGGCCTACGAAAGGACAAAAATAAAAATAATATATCCTAAGGAATAAACCTAAAAGAGCCATAGTAGTCTCTAGCTAGACTTTCCCATTCAGCCTTCAGTGATTATCTTATCTAACCAGATTGAGATCCGTTCTCACTTATGGGATATTAAAATATACTAATTATATCAATCACTATTACTTTATAGTGGAAGATTAAATTATTTAAATAACACTTTTCCTATGCAAACTTTTCAAATAAGGACAACGAATAAACACAATATTATTTCTATATGAATGAATCACTTATAATCACAGACAAAACCAGCACAAGAAATTGTCAACTAAAACACTACTATACTAATACACACGATAAACATAAAAAAATAAATAAAAATAATAAAACTAATATAAATATATATAATATAATAAAAAAAAAACCCAAACAACCCTTAAATCTAATAGTACCCCCTAGATTAAACAATATATACTACATAATATTACAAACATACCAAAATAAACCTAATAACCAACTTCTACATAACTATAATAACAAATAAACCCCTACAAAACATAGTATAAATTAACCAATAATATTATAACATAAAATTAAACATATTATATAATCATGGGGTGAATATTGTTTCTAAGTACAATGAAGAAGAGACACAAATTGCAGCTAAGCAAATTAAATACCATAAACAAAAAAATACTACATAAATTCATATATATAGAATCAGACATAACAATACTAAATAGATATAAAAACTATACATACCACCCAATAATTACCCATATATATATAATATATCAACAAAATTATACTTAAAATAACTCAAGCCACTATAAAACTCAAATCATAATAATATAAATAAAATCATAAATAATACCTAAAAACCCTACCTATAATACCCTCAATAACCAATATATAAATAACCAAAATATACCTAAGAAAATCAACAATACCAATAGCTATAACTAATACAACACCTAAAATATGAATATCTCAGAAACCAAGCTAACTACATTACCCACAACAAACCAAACACCGAAAAAACCAAAACAACAAAACCACAGGAAAAATAATAACCTATAGGTAGTTTGCCAAACAGGGAAACGTAAAAATATTACACAAGGTATTTAAAAATCTCAAATAATATAAAATAACAAACTCACCCCCATAAATCACTCCACTAATACTACATTATATAATAACAATAATTTAATAAAACACTAAATAATAAAGTATACAACTTTGTAAGGATATATACTATATATAATATACTATATAAAAAAATACCCTAATACATAAATAAAACAAACCATAACTCTCACAAATTGAAAAGAAAAGTCTGCAGTATTCACATTCCACTATAATACAAAAACTAAATATATACTACTACCAAATAAACTAACAAACTAATACCCACCACTATAATAATATATAAAACCAACACACACAAACTACACCTAAATAATCATAAACAACTACCTACCAATAATTAATCATAATACTAAATACAATACTATATAAATACTAATCGTACTCACTCACTAATTAATTATACCAATACATATATAAAATATAATAAATATAATATAACATATACAAAAAACTCTACTACTAACTCACCCAAAATACAAAAATATAACCTAACTAACAATAACATATACATCTCAAAGCCAACAAACTCACAAATACAAATTAATCATATAATAAAATAAAAATATAAACACAACACCCATATACCTCTTAATTCTCTAAACCAACATCATAACTTCTCTTAAATACCCAATACCTACCCCATATATAACACCCATATATATCTAATAATATAAATAAATATATAATATAAATTAAATCCATTCAATTACATTGTCACAAAATTTAAAAATGACAAACCAAAATAAATATACTCACATAAATATATTTTACACCATAATAAATAATATAGTATGTCTCCTCAATAACCAATCAAAACCATCCCTGCAACTCAAATATCATAGAAAAGAGGCGTGCGCTAACTCATTCGCAAAACACCAATACGTTTAGCCCTTTAGAAGCCCACAGTAAATAAGCAGCCGTACCACAATTGATCTAAACTTAAGTTACTTGGGTTTAAGGCTAGCTCACACCGTAAACTGTAATCTTCACTCCAAAAACCAATTTTGAATACAATCTAGAATTACACATGATATCTAAAACCATAATAATAATAAATATAATCAAATAAAAAAAAATCACAAAACACTATCTCTATTACCTCATCTAATAAGATGACCATGGTTAGTTCTGCCTATTACATAATTATATCAATCACAGTACTCATTAGGAAGAAAGGGCTTACTAATAGCGAGGGACGTTTCGTCCATGAGCCACACACAAGTATAGTAATACACACAAGGAACTAACATTTGACAATAATATAGACAAACACTACTCTCAACGAATATAAAATATATAATGATAATACAATCAACTAAATAATAATCAATACATCACCAATAATACATAGCAGATGAATCCACGAACATAAATAATCAAAATCAATAAATAATCACATCCAAATAATCAAACTCACATCACATCAAATCATAATAATATTACATCAATAATATATACAATACACTAATCACACATAACCTAATCACACATTAACAATGTAGAATAAATTCACAGTAATAAATATATAATAATAATAACAATAATAATAATACAATAATAATACTAATAATACATACAATAATAAATAATAATGAATAAAATAATATAAACTCAACTAAAATAATAATAATAAATCATAACAATACAATAAATATCAAATAATAATAGACTAAATTATCGCATCACCATGATAATAATAATATATAATAATAAACATAAATAATAATAATAATATAATACAATAATAATTTAATTAATAATAATAATAATACATAAATAATAATAAATCAAAATTAATCATTATGCTATCTCATAAAATGTCAATTGAAGGCATTGAAACAAGAACAGCTGGTGGAAATGCTGACACTCACATAACTACATAATCAATCACATCAATAACTAATAATACACAATACATATAATCAACTCATAAAATACTTCTCATATAAATATAATAATAATAATAATACATTCCTTACCAATAATCAACCACTAATAATAATAATAATACATACAATCAATAATAATAATAACTAACATAATAATAAAACTACATAATCAATACAATAAACAAATCAATAATAAATACTAATAATCATAATAATAATCATACATCACTCAATACATCAATCACATAATAATCAAATCAATAATTTCTAATACATACATAAAAAAATACAATCCAACCTTTACTCACATAACATATAAAACAACAATCACATAAACTAACAATAGATAATAATAATAATAAATACATCAATCAAAAAAGAACTTGATTAAAGTAAATCCTATTTTAAAAGTACTATTCCTCACAACAAATAAATAATAATAATAAATAATAATCACATAATAATAGAAATAAAATCAATACTAAATATCAATGCACATTAACTATTACGTATGCAACAATCAATACACATGACTAATAATAATAAAACACATCAACATATGTATAAACAACATAATAATAATAAATAATACACACAATCAATAATAATAATAATAATCAATGTAATTAATGAATAGTAATTACAGAGTCCCAGTCAACTCATAATAATCAAATAATAAATAACAATAATATTAATAATTAAATAACTAAATAATTAATAATTCAATAATGACCACACTCAACAACCACCAACCACCCAACCATTAAACTTAATTTAATTTAAACTATCACAAAATTAATAATAATAATAATATAATAATAATAATAATAATTAAATAATAATTAATAATAATAAATTTATAGTTATAATATTTAACATAACTCAATACAATACAAGAAAGTTATTTCAGGGATAAACCCCAACCCTAACTAAAGGGGAGTGGTTTTGACCAAATACAACTTAATATTAGTTAACTCAATAATAATACCTTACCATCTTACGTACACAATCACAATAATAATAACTCAATCAACTACATAAAATATCCATAATCACATAATTAAAACTACTCAAAGTTCACTACATCACAAAGAGAAAAGAATAATCAATAATCAAACAACCATAATAATAAATAATAAAATAATAGACAAAAACTAAAACACACCAACATAAAAAATACAACAAATAAAAAAATAACTACACTAAACCATAATATAATTATATAACATATAATAATTAATAATACAATAATAACATACCAATAATCACATACACTCAAATCAATAGCACACATCATAATAATTATAATTAACTAATAATAATCAAGTAACGTAACAAATAATTCAATGCAATACAATAATAATTACACAAATAATATTCATACACTCACATTATACAAATCAATAATAATTAATAATAATAATAATAAAATACAACTAATAATCAAATAAAATAAATAATCCAAATAAAAATAATCCAATAATATACACTTAATAATCATCCAAATAATAAAAAATACACTTCACAAATAACTCAATAATCAAGAAATCACAACATTATAATAAAAAATACTCACTACATAAATAAAATTAACCACTACACAGCCTAAAATAAACCAACTACACCCTACACCCCACACACGCCTACCACTATATACCCCATACAAATAAATATAAATACCTACTAACGTAATCACTACATCACATAAACAAATCACTAAAACTAAAAATACCATACTAATATATATAAATACAAAACTAATACCTAATAATATACTACAAACTTCCTAAAATCAAATATGTGCAAACAAAATAAAAAACAAAAAACAATAAACAAAACACACAAATCAATGTGTAGTAGAATAGATGTAGTTAGATAGTGTGATGGTGTGTGTTAAAATAAAATCCACTTACAAATAACTCACCAATAATAATAATAAAATAAATAATAATATTATAATAACTAATAATAAAATAATAATAATAATAATAAATAAATAATATAATAAATAATAATAATAATCAATAAATATAAATAAAATAAATTAAAATAATAATAATATTAATATAATACTTAATAAATAAATAAATAATAACATAAAAAATAATAATACATAAATAAATAAAATAATAAATACATTAATAATAATAAGTCTAATAAAACAATAATAATAATAATAATAATAATAATAATAATAAATATAATAAATCAATAATAAATAAAAAACCTCAAATTAAATAATAAATAATAATAAATAATATAAATAAAAATATACATATATAAATAATGAAAATAATAAAAAAAAAATTAATTAAATACAAAAAATAATACATAAAATAATAACAATAATAATATTAAAAAAATAATAATAAAATAAATATAATGAATAATAAAAAATAAAATAAAATATAATATAATAATAATAATAGATAATAAATAATATATAATATAATAATATTAACAATAATAAATAATAAATATATTAAACGGCCATAAATTAATTTACATACAGATTAAAGTTAGAAAAACAATTTTTACCTATTTCAGGACATTAATTTAGTGAAACAAAATACAAGCTAGTATGAATACAAACAATATTTAATTATTAAATTATATCAGATATTATCACTTAACTAATCTGACACCCAATATCTAGTATAAAAAATATAATAAACAGAATTAGAATGAATACTAAATAAATAAGTAAATCAATACATCATCTAGCAACGATCATTGGAGACAATTAACTTAATATCTTCTTAGCACAAACAATACATTTCAGACTGGTCTAAGACAGGTCATTACACAATCCGTTATTTTTTTGTTTTTTTTTTCTTTTTATCTATTACCCACCCCGAGATATTGGGGGAGGAAGGGAGAACTGGGCGTGGACTGTATTTAAGAAAGAGAGATATAAGTGATATTTGAATGCCATTACTATAAACAAAAAAATATGGATCAACAAACTCCAACCAATTGATGTAAAGAAAATTGATTACTTGAAGAGGACGACACATTATCTGAAGAATTGTTGAAAGAATAATTAAATCTCTCAATAGGAGGAAAGTTTGTCGAAGTTTATGAGTGACCCCCTTCCTCCGTTCTCAGCAATGATAAAAAAAAAAGAACAAAGAATAAAAAAAAATGAACTTTTAGAAGAGCCACTTGAAAAATGCAACTCCGAAGAGTTACTTAATAAAGGCAACTCCGAGAGTTACTTGATAAGAATACAAAAAAAAACTAATTAATATTTGAAAATAAGAGTCATCTACATATATAATCCAAAAACTATTTTAATTATAATAATTTAGGGAGGAATTAAATTAGGGAGGGGAGAAAAAAAAACAACTCCGAAGATTACATAAGATAAGGCAACTCCGAAAGAAGATACTAAATAAGTGCAACTCACGAAGAGATTACAATTAAATAGGGGCAACAATCCGAAAGAAGATAAACTAAATAAAGGAGAGCAAATCCGAAAAGAAGTATAACAAAAAGAAGATGTTTAGAATAACGAGATCGATTAATAACATGGACGCTTCAAGATTAGTAATACGACATAGAGACACTATATATATATAAACAGTACAAAAGAAAGAGAAAATAAATAAACCTAATCCTCAAACCGATCTAGAATAATTGTCATACATAATTAAGACAGCATATCTATTAAAGAATTAATTTGACAAGAAAATATCTAAAAATATATTAAAGAAACTAATAATACATTATACTAATTGAAACAATCGGAAGAAATGTGTACATCTTAGTATAATTATACGCTGACCGTCTCAGCTTAAAAAATTACGAGACCTAAACATCTAAGATTAGAAAGAGAGTTAAATATCAGAAAAAATCGAACACAATCTAGTATTTGTCTTAAATGACTCATACTATTTATTGATATGAATTGATATATCAAAATGACATAAACGGATTACATAATAGAAACAAAGAAATATTGACAATCAAACCAAAATACACATACAAAGGGGACACCAAGAAAACACTCAACACGAACAACACATACACACACAATGCAAAGTTACCAAACATCCTACTGATGACCAGTATTATACTGCTAGCAAAACAAGGCTACTATATTAGTAACATAAAAGAAATGAGACTGTATAAGTCATAATGACTCACATAAATGTGACATATTCAAAATCCCAATGAAAGAAAATCCAGAAACCAAATCTAGAAAAAGCAATGATAACAAATGGTGAATTAGATTTAAATAAAAACAATTATACCTATATTTAACTAATTTTGCATAAACGATCGCAAAAAACAGTGACAAAGAAGACTGAATTTAAAAATTATCAATGAAATTAAGAACTTCCAATTTTCAAGGAACCAGAACAAACATGGAACCTGCAAATAAAATTGTAAATAGATATACGTAAAACTATATATTAACTATGACTTGAGACTATCAGATAGGAAAAAACTCGAATACACTAAGCGCTACATTGATAGCAAAAAAGATGACTTGGAAAAACAGTCTCACTAGGAATTGCGAAAACCGACTAAACATAAAAAAAATAGCCACACTTTAACAAGGACTATACCTTATATAATTGAAAACTTCCCAAAGTGGTAATAAAAACGTCCTCCAGTTTAGCTGAATCTTTGATAAATAATTAAATTTAAAAGCCAACAGTAAGATTGGTATAACTCTAGTAAAAACACCCGAGGGCGGGAGATCGACCTCAGTCCTTTGGCGGAGGTCATTAAAAACATGAAACGAGGACGTCGCTTCTTTTCTTTTCACTCAACCACTTAACTAATCGGACCAATTAAAAATGCAACAATCGAAGAAAAATATTCTCGATTAATGAAAAAGTTAACTATTAAAAATTCATCAAACTCACTTATAGGCAAAAAAAATATACTAAATCCCACGAATCATCAATCGCATATAATAAACTCTCGTATTTGAAATGCAAATGATTCTCTTCGAATCCTGAACAGATTGAATTAGTTGAAAACTTCACAAGAAATCTTGAGCAAATAGACAAAATTATAAGAAATGAAACAAAACCAAATCGATGATAAATAAAGAAAATCAAAAGAAGGTGAAGCATAAAAATCTGAACAAAAAATAAATTCCATGTAAAGAAAATGACAAATGAAAACAATAGGAGAAAACTAAATTTTCAAAATAAGAAACATCGAACGAAATTAATAATAACTTTACAAATAAAATATCAAAATTTAAATTGAAAAATGAAACAAATTTAAATGTGTAATATCGAAAATAAAATGCAAAAAAATGACAAGAGAAATAAAATTAAAATATTCTAGTTCAAAAAAATAAGAAAATCGAAAAATTATAAAGAAAGAAAGATATAAGAATAATAATATTCAAAAAAAATAAAAAAAAAAGTAAGTTATGTTAATGAAAAGATGAACGATTTGAACGAAAGAACATCATTGCACTCTATTCAGTATACTAATTTAGGATGTGAACACAAAATAAACAGCCTAAAAGTGTGATAAAAAAAAATAGTTTTTAATAATTAAATGAATTGAAACGAATAGTCAATACAACAAGCGACTCTTATAAAACAAGTATATAAACAGAAGACAGAATGTAAAAAAATAGTCATCATCTCTGCAACGGATAATGGGACTTAAACATTTTTTCTGACACAACTTCCGTATGAAGGATGATACTAAAGCAGGACATTTCCTATTCAGTCCCGTGCGAATAGCTGTTATTGTAAAAAGAAAGAGGAGATATAATAGTGATTATATAAGCATTACTTTAAAAAGTAACACAGCTCATGCCTATCCCCAATGATGTAAAGAATGATTACTTGAAGGCGACACATTCTGAGAAATTGTTGAAAAGAATTATTTAATCTTCTCAATAGGGGAAGTTCGAAGATTGTGACCCCCTATCCTCCGTTACTCAGCAAATGTAGTTAAAGAGAACGATTGTGAACTCTGAAGGAGCCACTTGAATTAAAATGCAAACTCCGAAGAGGTTACTTTGAAAAAGGCAACTCCTAAGAGTTAACTGATTTAAGTAAAACTCAACGAGTTACTTAAAGATAAGGACAACTCCGAAGAGTTACATAATAAGGGACAAACTCCGAAGAGTACTAAAAATAGTGCAACATCCGAAAATTACTAAAAATAAAAGGCAACATCCGAGAAGTATACCTAAATTAGGTAAACTCCAAAGGGTTACATAAATAAAGAAAGTGTTAATGAATAAATATCGGTGATTTAATACTGACGTCTCAGATAATACGATAACCAGTATTTTTATAAGTCAGAGAAAAATAAACCCTAAATCAAACACGAACTAGATTTGTCAATCTATTAAAGACGACATTCTATTAATATAATTGATAAATTATGACAGGAAAAATTCTAAAATATTTAAAGAAACTTTCCTTTCTAATTGAAATCGAATGTGTTCCGAAGAATCTAAAGTTAAATAATACCTGAGTTCAGCTTTAAAATACGACTAATTTAAATTTAGAAGAGTTTAAAATATCAGAAAATCGAAAACACAATACTAGTATTGTCTTAAATTGAACTCAATACATATTTATTGCAATGAAACTTGATATTATCAAGAAGCGTAAAAGTTTCAACCTAAGAAAATGAACAAATGAAATCAAACAAAATACTTACAAGACCCGGACACTCACACGAACAAACCTAAACCTACACACCATGAAGTTACCAAACAATTCCTACTGAATGCAGATTAAGTACTTGCTAAAGGCAAACCAAGGCTACATATTAGTTAACTAAAGAATGAAAGACTGAAAATAAAGATCATTAAATACTCCAAATAAAATGTGACATATTTCAATTCCCAATGAAAAGAATCCGAAACCAAATCTTAGAAAGCAAATGTACAAATGTTGATTAAGCGCCATTTATAAAACTTTACCTATCGATTGCCAGTGACAAAAAAGGAACTAGAAATTTTATCAAATGAATAAGACTTCTTTTTCAGCATACAATGAAATTTGATCACAATAGTTGTAAAATAGTTACGTAACTTTTACTTGACTTGAGCTATCGATGGATAAAAAATGTTAAAAACAAATAGCGCTACGCTGATGCAAGAAAAGGATGTAACTTGAGTTACTGGATGGAAAACGATAACTAAAATAGCTTTAGCAGCTTTTTATTATTGACAACTCGGAAATGGAGCTAAATTTCCCTTTCCCCAAAAATTTGATATTTATTTAAAAAGCGTAGTTGGAGAAGTCAGAATTTTAAATAGAGCTGGGAAGGCAAACAGCAGTAAATGGAGTGATAGTTATAATATTGAGAACCTTAACAACGGAGATAGGACATGGTTGGATCTAAGAGAACATAAGGATTTCAGTAAGATACCTGAAAATGAAGAAATATTACTGGTAATGAAAAGTATAAAAAAAATTAAATTCAAAAAAAAAATTATAAGCAAAAAAAAATATACTACGATCCACTGAATCATCTCCGATTTCAACTCTCGTCTGTGGAATTTTGGTTAGAATTCTTCTAGTTGCCCTGGAACGAGAATGACATAATGTTGACATTCAAAGAATCTGAGCATCTAAGACCAATAATTCTGAAATCGACCAAATCCCTTCGCATAGCCAAAAAATGAGAAAAGAAACGATCAGAACCAAAATATAAATTACTGAAGTCACACCAAATACCTAAGCATATAAAAGGCTAGAGGTCAAAAATAGATGGTTAAAAAAAATTAATAAATTTTCACAAATAATAATGACTCGTGGACGCACAGTTAACTAAGAAAGTCTATGCAAGCATAAGAGTTTAAAGTAATTAATTGATAAATGAAAGATCAAATTTGTACGTTGAGCAAAAAGCTACTTTGAGAGATTCCGTAAGTGAAACTTCTGGAAAAATTAAAATTCTTTCAGAATAAAGTCGGAAGTTCCAATGAAAAAATAGAAAGATAAAAAAAAATCTTTCAAAATAAGGTAGGTAAGAGGGTAGTAGAAGAATCTTGAAAAAAAATCCTTGCTCTTTGCGCCAATATTTAGTGAAACAAAATAAACAGCCTAAGTGAATATCAAAACTTATTATTCTATATAATGAATCTGATACATACTTACTAAGTACAATTATGCCACCAATTCATTGAAAATTATATGAAACAAGAAGGCAGATGTTAAATAATAAGCTCAATACTCTTGAACAAAATGCAACGGATAATGGGAACTCTTTTTTTGCAACCAACTTTAAAATAGACATGACTGTCTAAGCAAGAGACATTCCACTATATCACCGTCCCGTGGGCGTAGCTGATATTGTAAAAGAAAGAAGAGATATAAGTGATTTTAAGAAATTGCATTACTTATAAACAAAGAAAATGGATCACAACTCCCCAATGATGTAAAGAATGATTACTTGAAGGCGACACATTCTGGTTGTTGAAAGAATATAATTAATCTCTACAATAGGGGGAAGTATGCGAAAGTTATGTTGAACCCACCTTCCATTCAAAAAACAAAAAACAAGAAATAAACAACACAAAAAAACACAATCAGTTCTCAGCAATGTAGTTAAAGACGATTGTGACTCTGAAGAGCCACTTAGACTAAATGGCAACTCACGAGAGAATACTAATATAGGCAAACTCGAAAGAGTTACTAAGTAAACAAACTCGAAAAGAGCTAACTTGATAAGGCGACAACCTCGAAGAGTACATAGAAATAAGGGCAACTCCGAAGAGTACTAAATAAGTGCAACATACCGAAGAGTTTTACTAATAAAGGGCAAACTCGAAGAGTACTAATAAGGCAACTCACGAAAGAGACTAAATAAAGAAAAGTAGTTATAGAATATTATCGAGATAGAATTAATACTAAACGTACTCAGCAATTGTAACGAACATAAAACACAATTTTATTTATAAAGTCAGAAAGAAATAATAAAACCAATCAAACCACGATCCATAGAAATTTGATCAATCTATTAAGAAACGCATAATCATATTAAATTTGATATATTGACAGAAAAATTCTAAATAATTTAAGAAAACTTACTTATCATTTAATCGAATGGTTCGATTACTTAGATAAAAATAATTACCTTTAGAACGTCTCAGCTTAAAATACGACTAATTAAATTATAGAAGAGATTTAAAAATATCGATCGCACCACATCTAGTAAAATTTGTGCTTAAATGACTCATAACATATTTATTGGCATAATGAATTGATATAATTCAAATGAGTAAAGTTCAAACCAGAAAAAAATTGAAAATGAAATTCCAAAAACAAATACTTAACAAGACCCGAGACACTTAACACGTAACCAAACACTACAAACACGCATGAAAATTAACCAAACAATCCTACTGAATGCATTAGAATTACTGCTAGCAAACAGGCTTAAACTAATTTAGATAACTAAAGAATGAAGACTGTATAAGTCATAATACTCCAATAAATGTGACATATCAATTCCCATGAAGAATCCGAAACCAAATCTAGAAGCAATGTACAAATGTTGATTAGGATTTATAAAACTTTACCTTTTAATATTTTGATAACGTTGCCGTGACAAAAGGACTGATTTTTTATCATGAAATTAAGACTTCTTTTTCAGCACTGAATATTTGATCCATAGTTAAAATAGTTACGTAACTTTTACTTGACTTGAGCTATCGATGGAAAAAATGTAACTAGCGCTACTGATGCAAAAAGGTAACTTGAGTTACTGGATGGAAAACGATAACTAAAATAGCTTTAGCAGCTTTTTATTATTGACGAATAAATAACAACTTATGTATTATTAATATTTCCCCCCAAAAATATTAATATTTATTTAAAAAGGTATAGTTAAGTTTATGAAGGTTTAAAAACACTCGGGAGAGGCAGGGGATGACTCAGTCCATTGCGACAAGGGAAAAAAAAAGTACATAAAAAACATTTGAAAACGAGGAGTGCTCCTTTTACTTTCAATAAAATTAATAATAATGAAAAATTAAAATGATGAAACAATGAGGAAATATTCTGATATTAAAATGTAAATAAAATTAAAATAAAACAATCAAAAAAATTATAGCAAAAAAAATATTAACATCATCACACAGTCATCTCACGATTTTAATAACCTCTTATTGGTTTTTTCTTATTTCTTATTAGTTGCAAATGAATTACTTAAGAATGGTTTGAATATTCAAAGAATCATAAGAAGCATCTAGCAAAAATTTAAATAATGCTAAAAATAAAAAAAACACAAAAAAATGAAAGAAAACATCAGATATTAATCATCCATGCAGAACAAGAAACGAACCTCCTACCAAAATTAAAATCTAAGGAAACAAAATTATCAAAAAAGTAAAAAAACGCAACAGCATGACAAATGAAAATAATAGTAAAAACTAAATAATTATACAAAATAATAATAAACACACGACGACAAAAATAAAATAATCTTTCAAAGTGAAAATCCTAAATTTAATTGAAATGAGAATTAAAATAATCGGTTTTTGATTTAATTAATAAGATTATGACATTGAAAATGAAAATATATATCAAGAACTTTCAAATAAAAACTCGAAAGACTTTTTCAAGTGAAAATAAAAAATATTATAACATTTCAAAATAAAAAAGAAAAAAATGTAAAAGGAAATGGATATTTGAAAAAACACATCTTGCTCTCATCAAAATATTTTTATAGTGAAAACAAAATACGAAGCTTTACTGTTTACAAAAATAGTTTTAATTATAAATTATTGAAACAAATAATGTAAATCTGCCCAATTCTTTAAAAATATATATAAAGCAAAAATAAGATAAAAGAAAAAAAAATTAGTTAATTAAAAGTATAGGTTTCAGTATATATGAAAAAAAAACGAAAAAAATAATGAACAAACAAGAAAATCAGCAACAAAGAATACCGTAATCCAAGACGACCCAAAATCACAGCCAACAACGAGGAGCGCCCTATGCTTCCTCTTTTAAAAACATCTACGATAAAAAGGTAGAAAAGGTACGATAAATGGTACGATAAAAGGTACAATTAATAAAGGAATAGATAATAAAAAATTAACCTTTAATCAAAACGCAACATTTCAACAACTAGTACCAATATATGCCACCCAAGTGAAACACTAGACTCAAAGAACTTTGAAAAAATATATAAAAAGAGCACCCCACCAAAACACCAAAAAGAACAAAACACCAACAACGAAGACAAACCCAACATAAACAAACACAGATACAAAAACAAGATAAAAACCCCGAAAGACATCCACTCTCTCACGCAAACAAAACTAAAACAAGCAGCCCAAAAGAAACCAATCACACCCCAACCAAAAAACATTGCCAAAACAAAAAATTACAACTTAAAAAAAACTATAAAAATAACAAATAAACCAAACAAAAAAAAAAGAAACCAAAACAAACAAATGGAAATCCAAACATCTACAAAATAACAACTACAAACCAAATAGAAGATAATTAAATAAAAAAAAACCACACCAAAATAAAAGAAAAATATGATTAACGCTGAAGAAAGAAAGGCTCAGATCAACACTAAACTAAATGTGACCTACATAATAAAAAATAAAAATAAAAACACAAAATAGGAAACCAGAAAATAAAATAAAAAAAAAAAATAAAAAAAAAAACAAAAACAAAACAAAACCTTGAACCGGAGTAAAAAAAATGGGTAGAACCGGCGAGTTGGATCTAATTTTATTTGATGATAGAGTAGCACACCAAGAATAAAAAAAGAAAGAAATATATAAATCTAAGACAATGTTAACACCCATGCGCGAGAAGTTTGCCGTAAAGAAATTAACAGCTCCAACAAGCCAACCCACCTCTCCTCACAAAACACCAAATTAGATAAGCCTAATGACAATTAAACAAAATTGCCGTAAGTAATAAAACCATGACACCATCTACTCAGACTCCTCGAGAAAAAGACAAACAAAACCACAATGTCAAAATGAAAATTGAGGAACTTACGAGTCCAGAAAATTTAGAATTTAAATGGAATTAAAAACAAGGCACAAACCACCGATAAAAAACGAAAAGGTTCACTTAGAATTATAAAGATAACAAATGCATAACACAGGAAAGAATAAGTAAGTTAAAAACATTAGGACAAGAAAATCCCAAAAAAAACAGAAAAGGAACAAAAACTAACCTGAAAAAAAAAAAAAAGCAAAGATAGTAAAGACCAAACTCTGAATCACACAGGAGCAAAAAACTCCGAAAAAAAGAGGATATAAAAAAACTAAAAAAAAAAAGAAAATGAACAAATCCGAAAAAAAAAAGAAAAAAGTCTACACACATCACACAATAAAGAAAAAATCCACAGCGCCAACCCCAAACATCCACGACAAACAAACGCACCAACAGATTTCAACCGGAAACACGATCACATAATAAACCAAATAAAAAACCTACACTTATACCACAACAGAGTTACTCCAACCACAAAAAAGAAAGTGCAAAATAAAACAACCCAAAAAGCTCTCACCCAATAACATACAAAGAAAAAAAAAAAACAACCAAAAGAAATGATATACTCGAACCATGCTCAAATAACTACGAAACAACAAAACCAAACGCATAAGAAAACAAACCCAAACAAACAATAAACAAAACAAATTAAAACAATACATCAGAAAAAAAAAAAAAAAAAGAGCAACAAAAAAGAAAAAAAAACAAATACAAAAGTTAAACCCATACAAAAAACCAACCCAAAAAAACCCGCACTCTCCACCCACTAAACAAAGGCGTGATACACAGGAATTAAGTACAAATAAAGAAGCAACAACTAAACCAAATAATATCTCAAATCTTAATAATAAGTCAAAGAAAAGAATAAAAAAATAAAAAACCTAAATATACAAAACAAAAACAAAATCGTAGAACTCTCTCGTCAAAGGCTCTCTGACAAATTCAAACAGGGCACGCACTTCCCGTACCATTTAACCAATTACACTAGCTCTTCAACGAACTTAAAAATAAATAATGAAACAAATCGCAAAAAGTATTACATAGAAACAATAATATCAAGAAACCTATACATTTTTTCTAAAACAAATATGAAAAAATAACAGAAACACAATAACCAAATGCTAATCTCAGAAAAATCAATATAAAAAGGTAATTAAGCATACCAAATAAAAACAACCTGAACAAAAAAACAAAAAAAAAAAACAAAAAAAAACGAATCTTGCAGTGAGATAGAGGCAATAAACGAGAACATATAACTCTAAAAGATTAGAAGAGATTAAACCCAACCCAAAAAACAATAACCCAAATAATAATCAAAAAATAATTCGAACCATCAGAAACACAAAAAAATCCAATAATCCAACACAAGATTAATTATGCCAAAATACAAATACTAACGAACCAAACAATACGAAAAACCTACAAATCCAACATCCATTTACCCAACTAAATGTAATGAAAAAATATGCTAATAATAAATATACAAACAAAATAAAACGAGAAATAATAAACAGATATATTTTTTAAACCGAATTAAAGAAGATGCGGACAAGAAAAGCAACGTAAAAAGAGAAGCCCACAAACTCCGCACAACACAAAATAAATCACTTCCCGAATAAAAAGCACAAAAAAACATAAAACACCAAAACACCCAAAAAGAAACAACAGTCAACAAAACAAACAAAACAAGTAAAATAAAAAAAGACCCAAAAAAAAAAAACCCGAAAAAAAAAAAAAAAAACAAAAAAAAAACAAAAAAAAAAAACAAAAAAACAGAAAACAAAACCATAACACACAACCACCAAAAATCCGAAAAGAAAACAAAAAAAAAAGTTAACCTCATTTACGATTTATAAACAAAAACCAAAAACTATTAATAATTTTGTTTTTCCTTAAAAACAAAAATAAAAAAAGATAAACATAGAACAAACAAAAGAGCAAAACAAAGAAGGAAAAGCTACAATCAATAAAAGATAAACTTAAGAAAGAATAAAAAACAAAAAATTGAAAAATACCAAAGAATAGATACAATCAAAAATACATATGCCAATACAATACCATGAGAGCGTCACATTCTCGCGCATATCGGAATGCTGTCGGGACATTCATAAAATGAACAGAAAAATCAATGGAACCAAGATCAATGATAGCGCCTGCTAGCGCAATTGTACCGACATGCATTTGACAATAATAATAAGAAAAGATTATCAAACACTTTTAACAACCTATTTATTTTCAAAATATATCAAATTGACATAAAAACGGCTAAAAACAAATCAGCAAGAACGCTGAAAGACAGAAAAGGAAACTTGAGAACACTAAAAGACATCTTAACAATAATATAATCACTATGTGTAAATCCTACACAACAAAACAGAACTTATCTAGTCTATTTCTATCAAAAGATACAACCCACTAGAAATTAAACTCAACAAACCAAAAAACCGGTCACTGAAACATTCTCAATAACAGAATTTGTAAAACAAATTAACAGCAGTTATACCGTCCCAAAAACTTAAACAATCCTACAATTGACCTTGAACCGCTATCGGAAAAAATATGGAGAACACCCCACAACCAAACATCCAGTCAAAAACCCTCCAGCCAGCCTAAAAACTAGCATAGCAAAACAGAGACAATACAATGAGAATACAAAAAAGTATACACTGGAGAGACTACAAGAAAAACCCGATACAACATAAAAAATAGACATTAAAGCAGAAAAAACTCTCTTCAAGTTATTTGAACTAACAGGAACAAGTGCCGAGGACTAAAATATTTCACTACTATTTACCAACCAAAAAAATATCAATTGAATATTAATTATTTAAACAACACAAGAGAGTTTAAGATGAAAAAAAAAAAAGTTAAACAGTTTTAAAAACATCAGAAGAAGCGCAGGGCGGAGTAAAATGACTCGAGATCCTTAATATGGACGGAAAGTCATTAAAAACAAAAAATGAACAAAACAAGAAAACGAAGTGCTCTTTCTTTTCAATAAAAAAACATTAAATAATAAAATAATAAATGAAACTAAAAGAAGAGTGAAACTTGATTTGGAAAAGTTAAATTTCAAAAATTAAATATCAATCTCAAATTCATAGCAAAAAAAACTATACTCATCCACGCTCATCTCCCCGAGTTTAATAACTCATAGGGACTGTACATTTGAAAGTTGTTATCAAATGAATTTCTCCATCAGATATGGGCCCAACCTGAAACGATAGATTGAATTTGTATTCGGAACTCCTAAACTGCAAGAATCCATTTGAAAGCATCTACGGCAACACGTAAAATTTGTCCAAATGAACAATACAACCACTTCGAATTGTAAAAAAAAGCGAAAAAGACAACCGAAGACCTTCCAAAATATTAAATGCTGACTCGCAGTACAGGAAACAAAAAGCATTCTCAAAAATAAAAATACACACGCAAATTGCATAGACACATGACAAAATAAGTAAACCTAATTTTTCAACTTCTACCACACATACAGTACGAAACTAAACAGCCGACACCGCAAAATAAATATAACATCATAATTCGAAAATAATAAAATAACAGAAATACCAAAAACTGACATAATTGAAAAAAACTTATGACGAGATGAATACTACCAGAATATACAACCCTCGGCACATGCAAACCGCCACTGAATAAACTAGTCTTCCACATTCAAGAAACTTAAAAAACTCCCCAAAAAATTCACCTTGAACAATTGCAAAACAGTTAACCGTCAATTCTTTCAAAATTAAAAAATCAGAAAAAAATCAATGCAAAATGGATAAGAATAATATTTCTGTTCAAAATAAACACACTAGCAATACCGGCATAACGAAATAAAAAGGAAAATTGATATTTGAAAAAAAACCACATCGTGCTCTTTATCGCATATTGTCATAGTGAAACACAAAATACAGCTAAAGTGATACAAAAAATAGTTTTAACTTATAAATTTATTGAAAACAAATAATGTAAATCTGCCCAATTCTTTTAAAATTATAATAAACAGAAGCGATGTTTAAATAAATATCATCATCTCTGCAACGGATAATGGGCTTCTTTTTTCTGCACAACTCTATGATGATGGTCTAAAGCAGGACATTCCTATTCCGTCCTG